>JBBPBX010048612.1:12986-25684 GCA_038048925.1 Garcialebias charrua | reverse complement strand
GAGAGCACCATCCACTTGGGAGGAAGGGTGGGAAGAAAAAGACAAAGGTAGGGTAACATAAACTGGACACAAAAGGGAGACACAGAAACTCTAAGACCCCCGAGTCAAGTTGTCTCTCAAACCATCTGTGCTCTGGACCGAGAGCACAGATGGTTTGAGAGAGGTGTGAAGGAAGCTGTGTATGTTAAGAGAGAAAAACCTTCTCTTAACAGAGGAGGAGGTCTGAGATTTCAACTTTCCAAGACTTACAACTCAGTTTTGGGGCTGATTCACAAACGTTTTACACCGGATGGGAGCAGAGATGTCTTGTCTGTGAATTAGACTAGCAAAGTTTGTTGAGAAACCTCTGTTGTTGGGCTGTGAGGTGTTTTTTGTCAATTTACATACAGTTGTTGTGTCTTCTGTCAGAGACTTCAAGGGAACTCCCTACTGTTAAGGTGTGATCTGTCAATTTACATGTATGTGTTACCTCAGCTTGCAATTTACATATGATGGTGCGTGACTCCTGTTATAAATCCACACGCACACACAGTCTGGTTCATTGAATTGATAAAGCTTCTCGGATGAGAAGCGAAACGTCTTCTGTTACAAATAAAGTCCAGTTGATCTTGAATTGAACACCTTTTTGATTTATCATGTCCTGGACGACTGAGAATCTTCACCAGCATGCTGTAGGTGATGAGACCCCGGGGACAGCTGCAGCTTGATGAGCGAGGACCTCTGGATGAGTGAGGACCTCTGAAGGCGTGAAGACCTCTGAAGGCACAAAGACCTCCAGATGAGGTGCGAATACCTCTGAAGCGAAGACCTCTGAAGCCAAGGCCTTAGTGGAGCGAGGACCTCAGGTGGAGCGAAGACCTCAGGTGGAACGAGGACCTCGAGAGCGAAGATCCCCAACGAAGCATGGACCTTCGGCGAAGCGAGGACCTCCAACCAAGCGAGGACCTCCGGATGGGTGAAGAACTACGGATGGGTGACCTTCGGAGAAGCGAAGACCTCCGGTGAAGCAGAGAACTACGGTGAAGCGAGGACCTCGAAAGCGAAGACCCCTGGCGAAACGAGGACCTCCAGCGGAATAAGGACCTCTGGAGTGAAGACCATTGGCAAAACGAGGACCTCCAGTGGAGCGAGGACCTCTAAAGCGAAGACCTCCAAAGGAGTTGAGACTTCCGATGGAGCAAGGACCTAGAGAGTGAAGACCCCCAGCAAAACGAGGACCTCCAATGGAGCAAGGACCTCTGGAGCGAAGACCCCCGGTGAAACAAGGACCTCCAGTGGAACGAGGACCTCTGAATTAAAGACCTCCAGAGGAGTGGAGACCTCCGGTGGAGCGAGGACCTCTGGAGTGAAGACACCCGACGAAACGAGGACCTTTGGTGAATTGAAGACCTCCAGTGGAGCGAGGATCTCTGGAGGAGTGGAGACCTCCAATGAAGCGAGGACCTCGAGAGCGAGGACCTCCGGAGGAGTTGAGACCTCCGGTGGAGTGAGGACCTCGAGAGCGAAGACCCCCGACGAAATGAGGACCTGAAGAGGAGCGAAGATTTCTAGACCGAAGACCCCCAGTGAAACGAGGACCTCCAGAGGAATGAGGACTCTGAAGTGAAGACCTCCGGAGAAGTGGAGACCTCCGGTGGAGCGAGGACCTCTGGAGCAAAGACCCCCGGTGAAACGAGGACCTTTGGTGAAGCGAAGACCTCCGGTGGAGCGAGGACCTCCGGAGGAGTGGAGACCTCCGGTGAAGCGAGGACCTCGAGAGCGAGGACCTCCAGCGGAGCGAGGACCTCCAGCGGAGCGAGGACCTCATGTGGAACGAAGACCTCCGGTGGAGCGAGGACCGGTGGAGCGAGGACCGGTGGAGCGAGGACCTTTAGAGCGAAGATCGCCGGCGAAATGAGGACCTCTGATGAAATGAGGACCTCTGGAGGAATGGAGACCTCCGTTGAAGCAAGGACCTCGAGAGCGAAGACCCCCGGTGAAACGAGGACCTCCAGCAGAACGAGGACCCCGGAACGAAGACCCCCGGCGAAACGAGGACCTCCAGTGAAACGAGGACCTCCAGCAGAGCTGGGTCCTTTGGAGGGAAGACCCCAGGAGGAAAGACCTTTGGCAAAGCGAGGACCTTGGGACCCTGGACCACCTCAGGAGCAATGTCTGTGGACACAGAGAGAAATGGACCCGGTTGGTCGGCGGCTGGTGCAGGACCCAGCCTTGGTTTGGTTGGTGAAAGACCTATCCTTGGTGCTGGTGTGGGAACCAGCTTTTGTTTGGCTGGTGTGACACCTAGCCTTGGTGCTGGTGTGACACCTAGCCTTGGTGCTAGTGTAGGAACAAGCTGGTGCTGGGGCGAAACCCAGTGAAACTGATGCTGGGGCAAAACCCAGTGAGGTTGATGCTAGGGTGAAACCCAGTAAGGGTGATGCTAGGGCAAAACCCAGTGAGTCAGATGCTGGGGCGAAACCCAGTGAGGGTGATACTGGGGCGAAACCCAGTGAGGAGTAATCCAGCAGGTCCAGAGCTGGTTTGGATACCAGCGGGTCCAGTGCAGGTGCTGTTGGCATAGACAGCCAGACAGGAGCAGCTGATATGGGACCCGGACCATGTGTAGCTGATGGTGAGGGATCAACTGGCGGTGTGCTAGGAGGTGAGACAGACTGAGCAAGAGCCAGCAGAAGTGAGCATAGCACACGCCTCTCTCTCTACGCCTGCTGGAACTGCTCCCACGTCTCTGACGAGTCGTCATCCCTGTCAACCCCAGTGTACCTGGAGATGATCTCCTATGCAACGATCATCCTGTCCTAGAGATTGCTGTGGTAGCAGGGTTCCTCCCCCCCTGACGACAGGTGCACAGGTGCGTGTGGCATCCTCTCCCCCAGCGACAGGTGCAACGTCCTCCCCCCCCACAAAGGGAAACACACAGGCGAGGAGTTGGCTGTGTCTGAGGAGGTGCGCGTTGGAGTTCAGCGGAGCCGGCTTGGTTCTGTCGCCCGTTCCTCCGGCGGCGAGTCCGAGCGGGTTTCCCCACTCCCTTTGGAAACTGCTCCGAAAAAGCTGGAGGTGCTTGGGGAGGAGGTGGGTTGCGAGGAGCTGCTGCTCTGTTTCTCTTCCTCTCCTTCTCCTCATGCTGAACGGTCTTTTTTGCCTCCCGGACCGCGTACTCCAAGAGTGTGATCATCCTGCTGGGTTCTTTCTGGTCTCTGGATTCTATCATGATCGTGGTCTGTGTGTTGAACCCAAGTGCAGGAAGACGTGGAGGCTCCAGTAAAAATAAGTAAAAATGTTTATTTAAATAATAAACAAAACAAAAAGCTGTCAAGGCAGCAGACTTACTTTTACATGGAGGAGACACAGAGGGAGAAGAGCATGAAAGCCTTTGACAGGACAATCCAGAGACAACTGACAAGACAACAAGGGGCTGAATATATATAGACACTGACAAGGTAAAATGACAGACACCTACGGTGATTAAGATTAGACACAGGTGTGACAGTGCTGGAGGAGGAGGGGCTGGTAAACATGAGGGAAAACAAAACATGCAGGACCAGACCCAGAAACCCTACAACATATTAATTACTATACATTTACTGTATCTATTTAAATACAGATACATAATATACATTTTTTTTTTAAATTGCTAACCATCTTTAAAATACAATCGGTCAAAATGTAAAGGTTTTGATAGAATTATAGCAGAGAAAAAAGTAAAGTGATGAACTATTAAGCAATTATTTGTCTGACTTGACCCTGGAAACAAAAAAATATAAAATTTTATAACAGGTGAGCAAATTCTAATAATCGTTTTCTTACGATTCTTTAAAGGTCAAATGCAAATGGAAAATTTTCTTAACTTCCAGTGTGGATTTAAACAAACACTATACACACTTAACATTGTAAAATATGTTTAGGAAATTTAATGTTCAAGGACACCACTTAAGAAAAAAAATGTTTAACAGGAAAAGTAACAAGTGAAAAATGTACAAAATTAAAAATACTGCCTCCAACTATCCATCCATTCATCCATTTTCGTCCGCTTTTCCGGGGTCGGGTCGCGGGGGTAGCAGCCTAAGTAGGGAGGCCCAGACTTCCCTCTCCCCAGCCACTTGGAGCAGCTCCTCTGGGGGAATCCCAAGGCGTTCCCAGGCCAGCCGAGAAACATAGTCCCTCCAGCGTGTCCTGGGTCTTCCTCTGGGTCTCCTCCCGGTGGGACATGCCCGGAACACCTCACCAGGGAGGCGTCCAGGAGGCATCCTAACCAGATGCCCGAGCCACCTCAACTGGCTCCTCTCGATGTGGAGAAGCAGCGGCTCTACTCCGAGTCCCTCCCGGATGACTGAGCTTCTCACCCTATCTCTAAGGGAGAGTCCAGACACCCTACGGAGAAAACTCATTTCAGCCGCTTGTATCCGAGCACATTCTCTGATTGAGACCAATGTGCTCGGTCTCACATTGGAGGACCGGGGAGGCCAGCAGAGCGAAAAATGTACAAAATTAAAAATACTGCCTCCAACTAATGATTTTCTATCCCTTGTCTCATGGGTTTCATCCAGAAGAAGACACAAGTGTTGTTCCTACTGTGTCCGGTTCAGTTCTTCATGTTCATTCAGTGCATAAATGAGACTTTGATGTTTTTCTTAGTTCATATCTTAGAACTTATTAATGTTCTTTCCTAGATTTAACTTCTCTATCACCTACATTCCAGGCTCCCACAACGTCAAGCCCAATGCCCTCTCTCAACAATTCTCCAAGGCAGAGGCGGTCCTAGCCTATTTGGCGCCCCGGGCGAGCAACCCCAACGGCGCCCCCTCCACCCCCCCCCCCATTGGGCGCAGGCAGTTGGGTTGCTGCTAAATGGTGCCCCCTGCCTGCAGTGTGGTGCATGACAGGCAGTTTGTATAAGAAGGTCACTCCACCATCACTAGAACACTTTCTTTTAATTTTTTTTTTCAAACAAGAAATACATAGTAAACTGTACAAATGAATAAGAAAGTTCATGCCCACTACTGTGCAAATGAATCTTTTACCAAACCTTTTTGTACTATTTGTATGTACTTTGGACAACAAGAGTTTAACACAACATAAAATGTTGATGGAGAAAACAATTCTTCTGTGTGTCCCCTAAATGGCAAATTTCTAACTGCTAGAGACTGTATTATAGCAGTGAGACGTATCAGCACAGCTCTCCACCTTACTCTCTCAGCCTCTAAAAGTGCCATCTGTTTTTTATCAATTGTTTCCCCTTTTTTCATCCTCACTGCCAACTCTTTCCATGCTTTCAGTGAATTTTGGTGTTCTGGGCTGGTGTCATGTGAGGTGAGCAGAGAACTTGCATGTTTCCAGTCTGTGAGTCCTGAATTTGTTAGGCTTGTATTCCTTTTTGTTTTTGAAAACAACTTGCAACAGAAGCAGAAAAGGCTGTTGTTTTTTTCAGAATACACCAACCAGCTTCTAAGCATCTTTTCACCACTAACTAATGTCTTCCAAAAATACTGGTGGTGGCAACTTCTACCATCATCCTCGTTCTTTGGAAAAACAAAGTCAGCTCTTACTTGACTTGGTCCTCTGCAAACTAACAGTGTGCACATTTTGTCAGTCAGAACTGAAGGCCAGTCAGCAGGATCAGCAGACAGGTGCTCATCCTCAGCAGGAGGACTTGGTGGGAGTTCAGCTCCAGACATTTCTATAATGGCAAAATGTAATTAAAAAAACTTGTCAAAATGGCCCTCCTCCCCTCTCCCCTCTCACACACAAACACCCACCTGAAGACTCCTGGGAGGATGTTGATGTAGATGGGTCTTTGTCCTCAGGATCCAACAACGTATGTGGAGACACATTTGTGGGTGAGGAGGAGGATGGTTCCTGTTCCTGAGGCTCCAAGTCCATTGCTGAAGATAGCTGTTCAGTTGAAGAAGTGGATGGCTCTTCATCCTGGCCTGTGGCAGTGGGTGGTCCCAAATATTTCAGAAGTGCCCCTGGATTTGCATCAGAATACCAAACATACTGTAACAACATACACCATCAATTATGTCATCATGAAACAGTCATAATTATGTCCCTCATGGTGGTTATTTTAGTAGACTATAAAACCTTTTGTTGCTAACATAGTTTTTCTCAACTAATGTGATTAAGGCACTGTTAAACTGACATAGCAAATGACAAAAACCACTAAGCCCTTTTTTTAAACCAAGCCTACATACAGTATATTTCCAATTTATGAAATTCATAGAAGGAGAACTTATTGTTGGTGTGCACAGAAAGCTCAGGAGGATTGACTGCATGAGACAGTATAAATTTAAATAAGCAATCAAACAGTATTTTAATTAAAATAGAAAACGTATTTAATAATGAGCTATAAGTCTGTGTTTGTTTAGGAGCATTAATCAAAGTACAGTACTTCATTATAAAAGCACAGATTTTTGTGTGTGACAGCCAGGGTTCTGTATCATAACACAGTCTCTGCCATTTCTAACTAAGCAAACCGTGCGAAAATCTATAAATCTGCTCAGTCCATCACTCAGTACAAACTGGGACGTGAGAGGGATCCATCTTAAAGATTATTATTACCTTTCCATGCTGTAATATTTTCCTCTGTTAACAAAATATGTCGTCCTAAGCAGCTAACCAGTTAGCATCCGCAAGCTAGCCTACAGCCTAGCATTTCACGCAACAAGAAACGAAACTGAAAGTGAAACACAGCAGCTCTTCTTACCTTTAACTTTTGCTCGTTTCTCCTCTTCTTCTTTTCTCTTTTTCCTAAACTGTGCACCTGAAGGCTTTGACCTTTTCCTTTCCATCTTCAAACTTCAATAATTTGCAGTAATAATCTGTTTCTTTCCAACGCGATGTCTTCAGCGATGTGGGCGCCAGCGGGCAAGTAACCCCAGCGGGTGGGGAGGGGGTTGTTATGCTGTGTTATGCCGCCCCCTGCTGGACAGCGCCCAGGGCGACAGCCCCAGTCGCTCATATGACGGACCGCCTCTGCTCCAAGGACAACGAGCTGGACTCCCCAGAAGGAATTATCCCCTCCTCTTGCAAGGTGGGAGTGATGGCGAGACCCATCGAGAAAGACATCAGAGAGGCACAATGAACCAAACCAGACCCCAGTACCGGCCCAGCTGGGAGGTTGTTTGTTCCTTCTGCCATGATCAGTAAAGTACTGCCAAATTTACCTGTCACCCTAGCATCAGATGCATGTTGCATCTTATTAAGGCTAACTTCTGGTGGCCTAACTTAAATAAAGATGTTAAAGACTTTGTTTCTGCCTGTCCTACATGCGCTCAGAGCGAACTCAGCAACCAACCCCCTGCTGGATTACTGCTTCTTCTTCCCACCCCCAGCCAGCCCTGGTCACACATCACCTTGGACTTTGTCACCAATCTTCTAACATCAGCTGGTAACTCTGTCATCTGCACCATTGTAGACTGCTTTTCTAAATCAGTTCATTTTGTCCCATTGGCTAAACAATCCTCTGACCTGGAAACAGCTCAGTTCACCACCGAACATGTCTTTTGCCTACATGGTATCCCTCAAGACATTGTTTCAGACAGGGGCCCACAGTTCATCTCATAGGTATGGAAGGGATTCTGTCAAGCCTTGGGAGCATCAACCAGCCTCACATCTGGGTACTATGCTCAATCTAATGGTCAAATTGAATGTTACAAACAGGAGCTGGATACTGCCTTAAGGTGTGTCATTAACAACAATCCATCGACCTGGAGTCAACACCTGCCATGGATTGAGTACGCTCATAGCTCCCAAGTCTCAGCATCCACTGGAAAATACCCATTCAATCCCTCCATTGGGTACACTCCTCCCCTGTTTCCATTACAGGAGCTCAATGTAGGTGTCCCCTCTGTCCATCAACACATAAGATGCTGTCACAGAGTGTGGTGCCAGACCAAACAGGCTCTTTCCAGAACCGTCGAGCAGAACAAGCACTTTGCTGAGAGACACAGATCCAAGGCTCCAGAGCAGGGGTGTCAAACTCATTTTGATCTGGGTGCCGCATACAACTTAATCTGATCTCAAGGGGGACAGACCAGTATACTCATTCCAAAAGTCCACTTTTTTTCTTTGTATTAGTGCAAAGAATTAATGAATTATAAAAAATATTTACATTAAATTAATTGTCCTTTTACACTTTTACTCAGTTTAACATTTAAGTGCATTACACATTAAAAAACTGATCAGTGATTGCACGTTTTAAAACATTTAGTCAACTGTTTTGTTAAATACCCTGATGCATGCTCAATAATCCAGGTAGAAAAATCTAAAAAAGCTAAGGCTGGTCCTCTGGACATTAAAACAAAACAAACAAACAGTTTTGTTAAAACACTTTCCTGCATGTTAAAAATGCATCAAGGTTATCATTGGTTGAACAAACTGTGAAATAAGGGGAAGATAAAATAAGATTTCATCTTCTTTCTGCTCCCTTCATTTTATCCTACTTGTATTCTTGTATCTGATGAAACTGTCTTGTATTGTTCTTTTAAAATGAATGAATAAACATCAAATCAAAATCAAACCCATCAAAATTTAGAAATTAATGAATTTTAAATCCATTTTCCACATCTAGGAAGCAATGTGAAAACATAAATTGAGCTTTGAGCGTAGCTGTTTTATTAATGTTCATTAGTGAGAACAGAAGCTCTGATGGTGAGTGGTGAGAAAAACTGCAAATTCTGTCTTGAGTTCGCCTTTGTAGCGGTGCCGACATGCGGCTTCGTGCACTCAGCCCATCTTTTAAGACGTGTGCGTAATTATTCTTCTAAAGACCTGAAATCGTTTCTCAAACTCCCTCAGCAACCCTGAAATCTTGTTTTTGTACTGTTTCACATCAGGAGGAACACTTGCTGCACACACGAAGACAGGGAAAAAGAGCAAAGCCTCCGCTTGCTATCTGCTGCGTCTCCCACACTAAAACACAGCGCCCCTGGGTCCTAGAGGCAGCCGGTTTGAGTAGGACAACATAGGAACTGACTAAAACACAGTGCCTCTATAGCGGACAACATAGGAACTGCAGATTTTTAAGAAAATAGCGTTTATTCTTTTTTTTAATAATTCAGATTCATTAGCGGGCCTACTAAAAACCCCTGGCGGGCCGGAAGCGGGCCGCATGTTTGACACCCCTGCTCCAGAGTATAGAGTCAACCAAAAGGTTTGGCTAAGGACATTACGGTACTTTAAAGGACACTCCCAGGAAATTGTCACCCAGATTCATCGGGCCGTTTTCTGTGGTCAAGGTGGTCGCTGGTCTCCAACTCCCACCCTCCATGAGGATACACCCAACTTTCCAAGTGTCCCACATCAAACCAGTGACCACCAGTACTATATGACCTCCAGCCAACCTCCCTCCACCCCCACCCCACCTCCATCTTATTGACAATGCTCCTGCCTTTACTGTTCAACATCTTCTGGACGTAAGACGCCAAGGCATGCAGTACTTAGTGGATTGGGAGGGCTATGGCCCCGATGAATGTTCCTGGGTCCCGAGATTTAAGATCTTGGACCCTTGACTCATTTCTTCCTTTTTTAGGGCTCACCCCGAAAAAAAAACTTAAATCGCCGAGAGACAAATCTTTTTTTGTGTATGTGTGTGTGTGTGTGTGTGTGTGTGTGTGGAGGGGGTGGGGGGGCTGTGGGATTCCTGGGTTTTGCAATGTCTCTCACTTTTCTCCATAGCTAATCAACACAACACACCACACCTGCTTCTGCCTGAGGAGACCTGATTTGGAGCTGCATATAAACTCCTGGCAGACCTCTCCTCAGTGCCGGGACATTACGGTAACTCGTGTTCAGCCAACTAACCTTTTTGATTACAGCCGGTCCTCACCGCCTGTGATTCTCCAGGGTTTCTACGTCCTGCTCCTTCAAGTCCTTTCATGGAAAGGTAGCCAACAAACAATCAGTTTTGGGTCAACCTGCTCCTCTCTCCAACCAATGCTCACCTCTTCACTGATCGCCTCAAAACCCAAGATCCTTCCACTCCTTCTCGGGGTGAACCTACAAGCAGAAACAGTAAGAAATTATTATTCATCATCAACATTCTAATTAAGGATTTTCTGAGGATGTAAATATACTTACCTTGCCTTTATTCTCTTCCAGCCCTGTAAATACCTGGGGCCTCATGTACAAAGACTTCCGTGGATTTCCTACTGAAAAGTGACGTACGGTCAAATCCAGAAAAGTGTGTACGCACAAAAAAATCCAGATGTATCAAACTGTGCGTACACCGGAATCCACGCACATTCCTTTTGTACATCACAATTAACGTGGAACTGAGCGCACGTGAGACACCTCCCCTGACACGCCTTCATTTACATATGTTAAACAGATGCAAATTACTTCCTGCATGTGTGAAGGACATGTTTGTTTGATCCCTGCGCGATCAGAAATCATTTCTAGATTCAGGAAAATAATGAATTTAATATAATATGAGTGAGGAAAATAATCCTAAGTAAGAATAGTAATAAAATGTGTTCATCACGCAAAGAACGAGTGATTGTGTGTCGGTATTAGTGTGTGCGCGCACCCTGCTTTGGTGCGCAACCGGCTCATCCATTCATTCTGAGTGAAAATATTAACTTTGCGCACGAGTTTATTACCATAATTACTGTAAACACAGAGGAACTTAGATGTTTGGTAGATCTTTGTTTATTTAATAGATGATATGAAGACACGGGTCTGTGCGTCTCAGTGGAGAGTTTTCATGACATGACGTGATGTTGGAGTCTCCAAACGCTGCGCGCGCCGCAGCCTTGTGCGCAATCTGTTTGTCTGTGAAGCTTTTACTCTCCTACAAGTTATATATGGTGTACTTTCACGTGTCATTTTGGAGAAATCTACAATAAACGCAGATTATGAATCACCTCCAGCTGCCGTGTAACACCGGCGAGGGTGCGCGCGCGCTCCAAAGCGCGACCACTCAGCCTTTGGAATCATATAGATGAGACATTCCATTGGACATGAATCGGCTTTGTGTGGACTGGACAGCCCTGATCGGCCTGCCAGCTCCCTCAGGAAAGCTCGGGAACAGTTTGATCGCTGCTTCTGCATGTGCACGCGTGATGCACGGCTCCTGTGTTGCTCCAGAGCGCAGCAGTGCCAAACTGAAAAATGATTATTTCTGAAAACGGCTGATAAGCCATATCCTAGATCAGAAAATTATATCTGTTTATAAATAAATGCTCTGCGTGTTACACTATTTATTATATCCTCCAGTAAGGCTGAATGAATCCGTTCCTGTTAAATTTATTTTTGGCACAACTTTGCGCGTCCTTTATTTAACTGCGTCATGTGGATGTAATACTTGTTAATCGTGTGTTTGGTGGGAATATTAATCATTTTCACATCATGAACAGTTAATAATAATAATAATAATGATGACATCAATTTATAACGCACATTTCATCAATGGAAATCTCAAAGTGCTACAAGGTGCAACAGAATTAAATGTCAATGAAACAAATAATAAAACAATTAAAATCAACAACAGTATCAGCTATGATCAAAAGTAGAATCATGAGGAGGCAGAGTATGCTCGGTTGAAAAGAAAGGTCTTCAAGCCGCTCTTAAAGTCAACCACAGACTGTGGGGCTTCAGTTTCTCTGAATCACCTGTAAGTGTCGCCAAAGGAACAAGAACCACAGAAACGTGCGTACGCCAGCCATGGGGCTGGCGTGGAAATGTACTTGGATGCGCACATATTCACGTTCAGTTCAGTTTTGATACATACGGGGTTTTGCGTGGATAGTGACGTACGCAAGGATTTTGTGCGCACGCACGGTTGATAGATGAGGCCCCTGGCACTGCACTTCACCTGTAAATAAAGATCACTTACCTTTTTTAAACTTGACTCTGTTGTTCCTTCTCAGTCTGCTTACATTGGGGATCGCCACAAAATACAATATTGATAGTATCCCTACAACTATAAGCAATGATGAGTTAATGTGATAATTTACAAATAAAATTATTTCAATAGGGGGAAACATTTCAAACCAACCTTCCTACTATCGCCTCTAGTTCTGTCAGAGAGACAAATTTAAAAATGTCACTAGAAACTGATTTATGTTTGGACTGGTTTTGTCCTGTTGAGCTCTCTGAATTGTCAAAAATAATAGCTCCATCCACATATCTACTAGATCCCATGCCATCCAGGCTATGTAAAGAGGTATTTCTCTTAATTAATAACTACATTTGCTTCAATAGTCTCTAATGAATGGTTACATACAAAAGCATTTTAAGATTGCTGTAACTAAACCTTTACTTAAGAAACATGACCCCGACTCAGGAACCATAGCCAACTACCTATATCCAACTTTCATCCCAAAAATTTAGAGGAAATATCCTGATGCAACAATTCTAGAGAAAATAGTTGCAGGCCAGTTGTGTGAACATCTGCAAAGAACTACTGTATTCTGTTTGAAGAGTTTCAGTCAGGGTTTAGAGCTCATCATAGCACAGAAACAGCATTGGTGGGCATTACTAATGATATTCTCATGACCTCAGACAATGGACTTGTGTCTACACTGGTCCTGTTAGACCTCAGTGCTGCATTTGATACATATATATATAAAGTAACTTTGGTGTCTGAAGATTCATTATTTAATTTACAAAATGGAATCTATCAGATAGAAACAATTTTAGAGCCTTTCCTGTAATTCCAATATCATATTGAAGTCTCTAATATAATATTATGATAA
>JBBPBX010048611.1:0-25684 GCA_038048925.1 Garcialebias charrua | reverse complement strand
GCATCCAGACATATTTTCTTATTTAAGCATTTAACCACCAATCAATCACATTTGAACGAGTACTTGTTGCTAGGTAAATTTGAAGCCTTCACAATCAGTTCTGCAAGCCCTGTGGCACGGTCGACCAAGCTGTTGCTTCATCCAATCAGATTTTGAGTTGGCGACACCTAATGTCTATGGGCATGCTCTGGGCACACCCAGAGCCTTCTCAGCAACACTTAGGGCCCCGGCAGAGCTCTGCGTACGGCCTGTACGCCACTCTACGCGTGTGTTCTGTGCGCAAGAAGGGGAATTTAATACATTTGTGTCACATAGAAAACAGTCCGGCGCCGGGCAGTTTATTGTGAGACAACGCGCCTCGCGTACGCAGTCGTAAAATTTGAGCTTTAGGCGTTCGTGCCCTGCGGGGCTACGCTTGTGCCTCTGCGTACGTATGGCGTACAGCGGCGTACTGCCTTATGCAGAGCTATGCCCGGCCTACGCAGAGCTATGCCAAGCCTTTACGTTTTCTGTACGCCGTACGGAAACGTCAGCGTATTCACACGCTTTGATTGAGTCAAAGAGTGTACAGCCAGAGCTAGCAAACTGTATCTGTAGCAAGCTGCAAGATATTGTTGTGTTGATTTAATAACTGGATGGATTTTGTGTACAAATAATCAGGATTTTTGGTGAGTAAAATTTTGCTATATTCCTAAATAATATTGAAAATCAGTTGGATTTAAAAAAGAGTTTTGCTGTGTCAAGCGTGCACTGTGCATGTCTTTAAAATTTAACAAGATAACACCTTAATATATTTGTTTGCTGACATTAGTGTGACTGAGCTGAACTTTTCTTTTAAAAATTAACATAATTGTCAAATAGCTAAATTTAAATAGGTTCGCTTTGACCACTCCTCACGCGCGCGCGTGCTAACGTGCGCTTCTAAAACCTTCATCTCTTTAAAATTTAACAAGATTAACTCTTAATATATATTTGTTTGCTGAAAATTATAGCAAAGATGTGTCTGAGCTGAACTTTTCTTTAATAAATGAATACATTTGGTCAAATCCACTCAATTTAAATAGTTTTGCTTGTCGGGTCTTGCAAACGTGTGCACGCATGCTGCAAAAACCTTCATGTCTTTAAAATGTAACAAGATTAAACACCTTAAAAAATATTTGTTTGCTGACCTTATAGTAAAGGTGTGTCTCAGCTGAACTTTTCTTAATAAATGCACTTTGACGGTTAAAAAATGCATGCAAAATGAAGCCGACGTAATAAAAACGGCTTTAAAATTACTACACGCCATCTGCCCATAATGATGACAGAAACACCTATTTATTTTTATTCATCCTCGTTGAATTCTTCATCTTCTGTGTCACTGGTGATGAGGATGTCAGGTTCCTCTGGTGTTAGACCCACGTGCAGGAAAGTGAACGAGGCAGGAGTTTAAAATAATAATAAATTTTAAACAAAAATGCTGTCAGGGCAGCCAAAAACTCACTCTGGTAAACTGGAGCAGAAACAGAGAAGGACATCAGAGTGGAGAGGTGAGGACTGAATTGTCTGTGTGAACAGAACAATGACCGGACAAAAAGTGGAGGAGATGAAGGCTTTTTATAAGGCAGAAAGAGAGTGGGTAATGAGTTCAGCTTGGCAGGTGGCTGATGAGACAGGTGTGAATGATTAAGGCTGCAGGCTTGAGCACAGAGAGACAGACTGAAAAGTGAGTGGAAAAATGACAGAGACTGAATGAGATAAACAGAAATCACAAAGCTCAGAAAGACAAAAGTAAGACAGGAGGAAAACACAAATAAACATAAAGAAACAGAGCCTAAAGAAACAGACAGGGACAGAACCTGACATAAACCCCCCCCTCAAGGTTGGCACCTGACACCCCCAAGACGGACCCCACAAGAACAAGGGCGGGCGGAGGGAGGCAACAGGCAGGACGGCGGGCCAACATCAGCCCGATCCGGGGGACGCCCAGGAGGTCGCCCATCGTGCGGCGTCATGTCAGGCGGGCGACCGGACGGCCGTCCATCATGTTGCGCCACGTCAGGCGGTCGACCAGAGTATCGTCCAGCAACGGTAAGAACCAAAAACACATGGTCAGGAACGGAGTCGGCAGGAACCAAGATGATGGCGGCCGGTACACTGACATCGCCGGCTGGCAACCACACTTCGTCGCCGGCCGGTAAACAAACTTCGTCGGCCGGTACACTTTCGTCGCCGTCGGCCGGTACACTTTCGTCGCCGTCGGCAGGTAAACGCACTTCGTCGGCCGATACACTTTCGTCGCCGTCGGCCGGTATACACACTTCGTCGGCCGGTACACTGTCGTCGGCCGGTAAACACACTTCGTCGGCCGGTACACTGTCGTCGGCCGGTAAACATACTTCGTCGGCCGGTACACTGTCGTCGGCCGGTAAACACACTTCGTCGGCCGGTACACTGTCGTCAGCCGGTACACTGTCGTCAGCCGGTACACTGTCATCTAGCGCCGTCGAGGAGTAGTCGGGCGCCGAGACGTCTGCGGCGTTGAGACCCTCTGGAGACGAGAGACCCTCTGGAGACGAGAGACCCTCTGGCGAGGACGAGGCGTCGACAACGCTGGGACCCCCGTCGTCAGGACCCTCTGAGACGTCGTTGGGGACCTCGTCGTCTGCTTCGTCGAGACCCTCGGAGACGTCGTCTGCTTCGTCGAGACCCTCGGAGACGTCGTCTGCTTCGTCGAGACCCTCGGAGACGTCATCCGGACCCGAGACGTCATCCGGACCCTCGTCTGCTTCGTCGAGACCCTCGGAGACGTCGTCTGCTTCGTCGAGACCCTCGGAGACGTCGTCTGCTTCGTCGAGACCCTCGGAGACGTCATCCGGACCCTCGTCGTCGGGCTCCTCTGAGACGTCATCCGGACCCTCGTCGTCGGGCTCCTCTGAGACGTCATCCGGACCCTCGTCGTCGGGCTCCTCTGAGACGTCATCCGGACCCTCGTCGTCGGGCTCCTCTGAGACGTCATCCGGACCCTCGTCGTCGGGCTCCTCTGAGACGTCATCCGGACCCTCGTCGTCACGCTCCTCTGAGACGTCATCCGGACCCTCGTCGTCACGCTCCTCTGAGACGTCCATCGTCGAGGCCGCAGGCGAGGAGACCACCGTCGAGGCCGCAGGCGAGGAGACCACCGTCGAGGCCGCAGGCGAGGAGACCACCGTCGAGGCCGCAGGCGAGGAGACCACCGTCGAGGCCGCAGGCGAGGAGACCACAGTGGTTGGCACCAAGGGCAGGGCAATAGTTTGCAGGAGACGAGAGTGTGACCTTTCTCTCTCGGTCCAGGCTTCAGCAAACAGTCCAAACAGCCATGGGTCATCACCTACTATCGCCAACCGGGTGAACACCTGTATAAAGTCATCACTGGCCACCAACCTCTCCTGTAGATCATAGGAAGTGGCCACAGTGTCAATATATTTACGGGTTACCCGGTGGAGTCGGTCCCATTCTGAGCAGCGCTCGGTACTGTTCACAAAACCTGCTGGGTCTGGGTCTGGTCCGGTCATTCTGTCAGGTTCCTCTGCTCTGGTGTTAGACCCACGTGCAGGAAAGTGAACGAGGCAGGAGTTTAAAATAATAATAATTTATTTTAAACAAAAATGCTGTCAGGGCAGCCAAAAACTCACTCTGGTAAACTGGAGCAGAAACAGAGAAGGACATCAGAGTGGAGAGGTGAGGACTGAATTGTCTGTGTGAACAGAACAATGACCGGACAAAAAGTGGAGGAGATGAAGGCTTTTTATAAGGCAGAAAGAGAGTGGGTAATGAGTTCAGCTTGGCAGGTGGCTGATGAGACAGGTGTGAATGATTAAGGCTGCAGGCTTGAGCACAGAGAGACAGACTGAAAAGTGAGTGGAAAAATGACAGAGACTGAATGAGATAAACAGAAATCACAAAGCTCAGAAAGACAAAAGTAAGACAGGAGGAAAACACAAATAAACATAAAGAAACAGAGCCTAAAGAAACAGACAGGGACAGAACCTGACAGAGGAGTTCTGCCAAGTTGTCAGAACTCAGTGGCGGAGCTAGGGGGGGCAGTGCCCCCTCAGCCATCTGATTGGGCCCCCCCAGTGGCCTCCCTCCCCCAGATTTTTTTTTTGTACTTCATTGTGTGTTTCATGAGTGTGGACAAAGTCAAACACTAAAGCTCTTTAGAAAAAGACTTAATTTCTAAACTTAAAAATATTTAGTCCCCCAAACTTTCTTCCAGCTGTCAACAGTTACAGTATCATCTTACAAATTAACAATTAATTTGTCAAACAAGAAAGGGACAAATTGCACACTGACTAATTATTTTAGATTGTCAGAAACCAGTGCATAAATGTTAATTCATCAGAAGATTGTAAGGTCCCCTTCAGAGGAACCACTTTTGCACAAGGTTCTCTGTCGGTGAGAGGATCTACAGTTTGGAACTCTCTTCCTGCTATTATAAAATCCACAACCAGTTTCAATATGTTTAAAAAGCAAACAAAACTCTGGTTATGTCAAAAACAGAAATGAACCCATTTTTGACATATTACATGTCTCCGTTCTGTATCCCTTATGTTGTGCTATTTTTAAGGACTACCACTTCAATTTTTAGTTTTTTTTTAAATTTTATTTTAGTTGTTTATTCTTGTTTATTTATTTATTTTTCTTCTTAAAAGCCCATCTAGGGACAAGTGCTACGAATTAGCTGTTGCTATTGCACTATGATGCTAACATGGGACTGCGGTTTTACTCAGTTTGTCGATGTGTGTCTGTCCCTATCAAATCAAATAAATCAAATCAAACAAGAATGATATATGGATCTTAGGTATACAGAATTTTGTAAATAAGTGTCTAGATGTAAAGTAATTCTTTACATCATTCTAAAAAACATCAATTTGAAATGGCTTTAAAATTACTACATGCCATCTGCCCATAATGATGACAGAAACACCTATTTATTTATTTATTTATTTTTATTCAAACTCGTTGAATTCTTCATCCTCTGTGTTGCTGGTGAAGAGTTCTGACAAGTTGTCAGTGACAACTCCTGAGGTAACAGGTGTTGATGCAGCTCAGAGCAGCTGCGTCCTCCTCCGCAGCGCAGAGCTGCTTTGAAGCTCTGATTCACAAAGGCTGCAGCACGTTGGTCAAGCCTCCCAGGATGATGGCAGGAATGGAGTTAAACACTTTAATTTTATCTTTAAACTGCAGCATGATGTGCGCGCACACGCTGTCCATCCAGCAGAACTTTTTTTGCTCTAAAATATTCGTAGTACACATTCAGGTACACTGGTAGTCGTCAAAAGCCTAGAGGGTCCTTTAGCGCCCCTAGCAGCCGAAAGTGGTACTGCTCCATTTTTTCCCATCAGAATGAATGGAAACGGTCATACAGTATATCAGCCAAAAATTGGTCTAAAAATATGGGGAGAATAGTTATTGATGGTTGGATTGATTCAGACGGAGCACGACTGAAGGCCTAGTTGTGAAATGCACAGCCCGCCACTGGATTATCGTACCCACCACTGTATTCACTGGTTAACTGGACATCATTAATAATAATAATAATAATGTGTTTGTCTGTCATCTGCGTATGTTTCCCATACACAGACGAAATTCGTCTCTGCATTTAACCCAACCACCCCAGGTGGTGCAGTGAGCAGCCAGAGGGCGCTCGGGGAGCTGGAGAATTAGGTGTGCACTCATAGACACCCCAAGGTGTGTAGTGGCCGGGACGCGAACCCGCGTCCTTCGGGTCCCAAGTCAAACGCCCTAACCACTATACCACCTCACGCAGACTCTTCCACTGGTACATTTTCTTTTTTTTAGAATATTTTATTTATAATTTTTCAATAATGACATCACAAAAATCACAATAAGACACAATTCAAACAACAAACATTCTTAAAGTAAATTACACTCAACAATATAACACAACAACCAAATAACAGGGGCTGAGAGGGGGTGGGTAAGATGGGGGAAGAATATAATCCATAAGGATAAAATAAAATATACATGAATCTGGAATATATCCAAAAGACAGATGTTATCTGATTCGCTCCTATATCTTGTCGAGTCCAGCTCGATAACATGACGGTCAGTCAATCCACTGTGCCGGTAGATTTTGCATATACCTCAAATATGGTTGCCATATTTTATTAAAAGTCCCACCTCTACCTTGCATCCAGTAGGTTATTTTTTCAAGTGTCACACAGCTATTAATCTCTCCCAACCACATTTTAATTGGGATGGCGGCATCCGATTTCCATTTTATTGTAATACATTTCTTAGCAATTGCCAAAAGTACCTCTGTAAGTTTCTTATCATAAACCGTCTTTAAATTTGAATTTGTAAAGTTCCCCAATAAACAAATCTCCGGGTCTATTGGAATCACGGTGCCATGGATGTCTGATAATGTTTCACAAACCCCTTTCCAAAAATCCTGCAATTTAGAGCACTGCCAGGTAGCATGGAGGAACGTTCCTTCCTCCAAGCCACATCTAAAACAAAGATTAGATATACTCGAATTATATCTATGTAATTTTTGTGGGGTGATATATAACTGATGTAAAAAATTGAATTGTACTAATCTAAATCGAGCATTCAAAGTAGAGGTGAGACCCCCCCTGCACAAATCATTCCATAACTGCATCTCAATAGATATACCCAAATCCTTTTCCCATTTAATTCTGGAAGCATCCACACCAGATATAGTTAAAGTTGACATAAGTACTGTATACACCCTTGAAATTATTTTACTTAATGGCTGCTTAGCATAACACATTTCCTCAACTGGAGACATACACGGTAACTTCCAACTTCCTTTCTGATCAGTTCTTATAAAGTCACGAATTTGGAGATAGCCAAGAAAATCATTATTCGTCAATTTAAACGTATCTTTTAACTGTTGAAATGACATGAATACCCCCTTTTCATAACAGTGCTCCAGTTGACAGATACCCTTTTCCTGCCAGGATCTAAAGGTACCAGATTGGAGAATCTTCGGTAACAATCCATTTCCCCATAATGGGGATTTAGGGGAAAGAGAACTCTTTAGCCCAAACAGTTCCCGAATTTTATTCCAAATTTGGATCGTCTGAATTATTAATGGATTGTCAGTTTCCTTCTTAATAGTTTTATTATCCCACTTATAAAGCAAATTTAATGGCACCTCCTCTTTTATCTCTGTTGTCTCAATTTTGAGCCACGACGGATGAGCCTGCACTTCAAACATCTGTGCCAAGAACCTAAACTGAGCTGCATAATAATAGATTTGAAAATTAGGGAGCCTAAGACCTCCATCCTCATACTGCAGCGATAATTTATCCATGCTAAATCTTGGTGATTTACCGTGCCAAATAAACTTCCTAAATATTTTCTTAAGAGATATAAAGAATGCGTTTGGAATGTGAACTGGGAGTGATTGAAACACATATAGAAACCTAGGGAGGATATTCATCTTAATTACATTAATTCTACCAAATAATGTGAGAGGTAAGTCCATCCATTTTCCTAAATCCTCAGTCACCTTCTGAAGAAGACTAGGTAAATTTAATTTAAATACATTTTTGATTGCCATTTATTGTGAATATTATTGTGAATATTGTGCTGTACTGCATTGTGTTTATTGGTTGGTGTGTACATGTGTTTTTATTCTATTTTTACTTTTTATTACACCTTTATGCCAAAACAAGTTCCTAGTCAGTGAATTTTATTCTTTGACAATGGCAATAATAAACTGATTCTGATTCATAAGTCTGCAGCACAGACAAATCAATGTCGGCTGGAAACTGGCAGGATTGCATATCATGACTGTGGGCTTGCCCGCTTCTGATAATGTTCCTAATGCATAAGTTGTCCCTAGACCTTATCATAGGAGACTGTTGTTAAATATAAAGGTGACCCTATTGGTATGTAATCAAGGATTTAAAATGAGCTCATTTACCAGTACTTTGAATTACCCCAATGTCAAAATATCCCAGGACTCAGAAACAGCGTCAGGTGGAACATAAATGTTTATTTGTCACACATTGAAATAACGAGACACCAAGGGCTTCTTTTATATCTGTAACATTTTTAACTTAGCAGAATATCTTTTTATTTTATTTTGTTTCCTGGGAAGTCATTGTACTAATGTGAAAAGCCAGTTTATTATTCAGGAAGAGAAAGAGACCAAGAATAAGAAACATTTTCAAAAGAGACAGAGCTGCTGTAATACTCAATTGTTAACGTATTTGTTACAAACCCTTGGCTGTTAGAAGAATGCATACAAGTCCATCATTTTGTTTTTTTGTTTGTTTTGTTTTAAACGTTTATTCATTTAATTTCAATTAAAAAAACACAAATACAATTACAGATACAAATAAATAATACATATAAAATGAAAGGAGGCAGAAGAATGATATCTTATCATATCTGCCCCTTCTTAACAAATCATTTTATTGCCATTTATACAAAACAAAATTGTAATAAGATCTTTCTTTCACATTTTAAGTCTCCTCAGAGTTATGTGTGTTTATGTGCAATTTGTCTAGTATCAAACTTATCAGGGACCTTTCAGCATTAGGCAGACAGACTGGCTACAACCGGTTGTTGTTTTCATACATTGGTGGAAAAGGAAGTTTGCAATCACGACTGAACAGAGATACACTTCACTAATTAGAGTGAGGGAACCTTCTAATCTGTTTTACATAGTTTAAAACTTGTTGTAAAATCTAAAACATTGCACATTTACAGGATTGCTACTTTAATAGTCAAAGTCAATGTCAACTTTATTGTCAGAACTGCAATATGTACAGGACATACACAGGATTGAAATTGCGTTTCTCTCAGTCCCTCGGTGCAACAGTAACCATCTAAACACTAAACACTAAAACATTTAATAAACATAAGCATAAAATAGTAAAGTGTAACACTGTCCTGAGTTTTTTCATAGTAGTATAAAAGTATGAAAATTTACACCAACAATATGAAGATAGATCTGTATTTAATGACACATATGCTGTTTATTTGTGTTTTTTCTTTTGTTTCCTGAGTTTTTATGCAACTTAGTTGCGACCTCATAAGGCTGTAATGTCATACGCCTCTCAAAAATGTCCCTTAATAATTTTAAACCAGATCTATGAAAAAAAATAAAAATTAAACTAACATAATGCATTGCAGCCTTCATCTCATACATTAGTCAGATCCCCAAAGCTCATAGTGATCAGTACATATGCTGTTTCAGTGGGTGTCTGTCTGAAGCCGGCATCATTCCAGGGTTACGATTTTATTTCAAGCTCACTTTGCCACGTGATCATTTCTTCAGCAAAGCACCACAAACAGCAGAGTAAATAAATAATGGATTTTCCTTCACTGCAGGATGCTATTTACGACTGTTGTAAACTGGTTTAGCCTTTATTACAATACAGTTACAGCCTGTGATCAGTGTGTATTGCAGTGGTGGGATGTAACTAAGTAAGTACAAATACTTTGTTACTGTACTTAAGTACATTTTTCATGTATCTGTACTTTACTTAAGTAGAGTTAAACATGGGTACTTTTTACTTTTACTCCACTACATTTTACATGAAGTATCTGTACTTTCTACTACACTACATTTCTATAATGTGTTGAGTTACAAGTTACATTCACGTTGCAGCTTTTTGATTTGTCGTTAGTTTGAAATGATGTCAAGAGGGGAGTTGGTCCATTGTATCACTGCAAAGTGGACAGGTAACATTACACCCGCCTTCAAGAAGAGCTGAATCAATGACATATATTCTAGTATATACATTGAGCTGGGAGCACCCACAGCACCACTAACACACTCAAAATGGATTCCACCACAGAGATTCTGCCAGAAAATACACCACAACACCCATGGCCTTATTGAAACATTATTCAAAGACTATTTTAATATTACTGAAAGACTGTTCAGTCAGATTCTGTTCAGACAGATTCTCTCTCCCAAAAGAGCCAGACTGGACTCAAAAAACTTTGAAAACCAACTTGTTCTGAACTTGAACAAGAAATTCTTGCTGCAATATTAAAATGTGTCAGTTCATGATGTTAGGAGACAAGAGATGTCTCCAAATGACTCAACACTCAGGTCCAAGTTTTGAAAATGGTGTCAGGAAGGTAAAATATTGTTCACTATTGACCCATTACAAGGTTGACTTGACATTATTTTAACTAGAGTTGATGACAAACTGCAGTTGAAATGATCAGATGTTCCTTTGTTAGTTGTGTCTAATGCTCCTTTTTTTCTGTCAGACAACTTTTACTTAAATGTGTTTACTGCAGTTAAAATGACACATTGGTTTGTGTTAAATCAAAACTTTCACAGGTATAATCTTTCTTATTTTGCTTAATGTCATTTAACTCTGTAGGTCATCCCTGAAATTCTGACGCACAGAATCACAAGTCCAAGTGTGAACTGTGTCACAGAGTAAACACAATAAAAACATGTATTATCTGTAGCATTGTTCATTAAAATGACTCAACACTAATGTATTACAGAAAATATACATACAGTATGCACACTTATATTGTAGATCATTGGATTAGGTAATACATTCAGCAAGTACTTTTACTTTAATACTTTTAAGTATTTTTGAAATTAAGTACTTATTTACTTCTACTTAAGTAAAAACATTAATATGGTACTTCTACTTTTACTAGAGTACATTTTTGTCTGTTTATTTGTACTTTTACTTAAGTACAATGTTTGAGTACTTTCTCCACCACTGGTGTATTGTGCATATAAACAGTGTATATTGTACAACATGTTATGAGCCGATAAAAAAGGAAACAATTAAACACTGAGAATAAATCTGACTTACAATAATTATATTTATTTTGATATAGACAAAGGGTTTGATTTAAAATTAACGGTACAGAATATTTAGGAAGTGACCCAAGATGTTAAAACAGTCAGCTGCCCTCACATGCACTACAAACAAAATACAATTCAATAAACTAGGCAGACCAACAAAAGACAAAAACTTTAAGGACAGCAGGTGACAGTGATTAACTGTAAAAAACAAGACAAATTTATTAAATACAAAACTTTAATAGAATCACTCTTAAAACAATTTAAAAATCAGTGCACACCTGCGGCGTCTGATAAGCCCACACCCAGTCACAGCAAATCCCAAATGGCACAGAAACGTGTGGCCCTACCAGACAAAAATAAAGAATAAACAAAACCATATAATACAATTTAAAACCCAGAAACCTGCAAGCCTACCTGTGGCGTCGAACCCCACACCCAGGTAGTCCTGCTTCAATCTGCTTCTTTAAAACTGTGTGGTCCTGTTGTAAACACATCACACATCAGAATAAAACCCACCCGTTTATAAACAACACTCAATATGTTTAAAAACAAGCCTTCAAACCTACCCCAAGCGCCTGCACCACAGCATGTGTGAACACAACACACCTGGCCACTCTCAGGAAATTGCACCCTGTCATTAGTACTGACAACTTCCCTTTTCTAGAGGTTTACAGCACAGGGAAATTGTGCCACCTTGTGGTGCCACCTGTTACACAAATATGGCACACATTACCGTAAAAAGGGACCAGTAACAAGAAACTTTGCAGGAACAGCTGACCAGAGTAAAAACGGTCATTAAAATTATTCATGCAACAAATTTAGGAAAATGTAAGAAGCTAGACACTTTAATAACACAAATTGTTAAGTCAGCAGAAGGTTCAACAAAAAAACCAGCAGATAATTTGACACAATTAGTCTGGTTAAAAGTTAAGGAACAACAGAAACAGTTGGAAGAAGTGGGAGCAAAACAGACTATCTGTAGATCATTTCTGGAGCAGTCTAAACTTAATAAAACATACCAACAACAAACACGACTGGTGGAGGCGTATGAACAAATCGCATTATTAGCTCAGAGCGTGCAGAAAGTTGGAGACACAGACAGTGAAGAGAAAATCACTCCACCTCCATACGCTGTCAAACCCACCGCCCCACCAGCTCCATCTACAGGACAATATCCCATGTTCCCGACTAGGAGAAGCCAGAGGGGGTTTGAACATGATGACCCAGATGAGGGAGATCAGGCCCGAGCTGGAAGCAGCATGGAAGAGAGGATGAGAGGTCAGAGAACACAGAAATACCGAGATGAGTGGCAAAGGGAACTCAGTTTTGCTGATGAGTTTATTGATATGGAGTGCCCAGGTTCTATGACACCGCGTCCAAGTGACTATGACCAAGTTAGAGAGGGTCGTGCTACATGGTTGGAGGAGCAGGAGATGGGTGTAGGATGTACAGGCCTCCAGAAGGGGGATGGCAGGAAACAGCCAGTTAAAACCAGGCCGCTCAGTGGACTCCAAGAAGATGAACAGATGAAGTTGTTTTTTTAAGGGTTCACTTACGCCAAAAATACACTACACGTGTTACGGCTCCGCCCCGCTCCGGTGCGACCTCCGCAGAAAATACGCACCCATTATAATCAATGACAGAATTTACACTGGCTCCGTACGGCGGCGGCGAGCAGCGGAGAGCGGAGGGTAGTCCGTCAAAATTAGAAATGTTTCTATTTCTGCCGGACGCCGGAGCTGTGCGGAGGCACCAACAGGAAAAGGAACGAGCACAACTTCCGTATTTACAAAATAAAATCACCACGGGCGGACTAATCCTAGCTCTATACGGATTTATTTGTACAAAAATGCTGTCAAACTATCATTTATGACTACGCCTACAAACGCAATACAAGAAATAAATAAATAAATAAAGTATTTTATTCTGAAAATGTAATACCTCACTTCCTGTTGCTCAAACCATGTCCTGTCGCTCATTTACGAGAGAAGATCAAGGCAGCAGTCTCTACTGTTGTTCTCCTTCTTCCACCGAATGAATTGTTTTGTTCTGACTTTTTACTTATTTATCACTTGATTTATCGCGCGATCCCGCAAATCCCGCGCATGCGTCTAGGAGCGGCGCATGCAGGCGGACCTGAGCTGAGCGGAGGTAGTGGAAACTGGAGTTTGAGACGCTCAGCTGCGACCTGCGGAGCGGAGCGGACCACAAGTAGTGTATTTTTGTCGTTACTGGAACCATGGCTGAGTCAGAGGAGGAGTTGGTAAAAGGGAGTTCACAGTTACACCCAGATGGTTCAGTACGTGAGCATCCTACTAGGACAGCAAGGGAATTTTACACTAGGGCAGAATGGGGACAACCCAGTAGACCAGGTTCACGCGTGCCATCCCCTAAGAATGAGAGGGAGATAGGTGAAGAGAGGGTGGTACAGAAAGGACATGGAAGTGTCAGAAGAACGGTCGGGAAGGTGGGGTGATATGAAAAATATTTATCGAGGGATGATGTGGATAGAGGAGGTTCAAGTTCAGCCAAAGAGCAGAAAAAGCTTATATTGGGGATTTTAAGAGACGGACAATTTATCAGTTAGACTAACAAGAGGCTCTGGAAAACGGGAGATGAGGTTTGTGAGAGAGATGTGGTAAACTCTTGGGTTTAGGTCAAATTGATTTTAAACTAAGTTGTTGCTTCCACTCTAGTGTAACTTTTATCCGTTGTACTAACCAGATGGGACACGTGCATTAGCTGGAGATAAATGCTGATAGAGACAGGACAGATATATCTTTTAAAATTTGGTCCAGTACTTAATTGGCGTTTTTATTTACTGACTTTTATTTTTCCTTTTTTTGTATAGCCTGATAGCACACAGTTGGTGGAGGGGGGAGGTGAGACAAGCAGACCTCTTATAGAGCACATACTGTAATTTCCCATGAGCTAGGATTCCAAAAAACACATGTAACACCTGCATTTGATATCAGGAGACTGTGGTTATCGGTTTAGGTTCAATTAAGATTGAATGTGTAAAGTTGACACTGACATCGGTTCACTGTGACTCTCTGCGAACAACAGCTGACAGGCTGAAAGAACTATCACTCAAGACGCTTTGCAAAAACAACAATGACATAAAGTCACTCAAGGGGGCAAAAGCAAAGTGTTGTCACTCAAACAAGAGACTGTCTATGAACTTTCTCAGCCATACCTCCAAGGCAGAGACCTTGACAATGAACTGTCCAAGCAGCAACTAGATGTAACTGTCAGCAACTACAAACTGAAATCAATTGAAGTCAGGACTTGGGCCATCCTGAATGAGACACAGCGACCGGAACGAGTTTGTTGGTCGCCGAAGCTGACAAAGGCTGGACGATGAACAAGGTCACACATGTAGAGCAAGAACATGTGAAATAGCTGTTAGGAGTCACTCATGCCAGCAACCGGTGAAGGTGTCGGCCTAGCATTTGACCTGGTTGAATCGATTGTGAGCTGTAGTCTCAGGATTCAAACGAGGAAAACTTTGTTTAATAATACACATAAAAATTCTTAGGTTATTACTGATTTGTGGGTTCTGTTTGTCTAGTTCTCCTCGTCCAGAAGGCTCTAAGATGAAATAATATGGAATAATAGGGCTCCCATCCCGAGTCCTGAAGTAGAATGACATTTATAAATGTTTTCACATGGTAAACTGGTGTCACAGTATACATATCAGGTTTAAAAAAAAAAAAAAAACTAATTACCTGATGGCATTTTTCTTGAGGGAATGCAGCTTTGTGAGTCTGGCTTGATACAACGGATAATTGAAAGGTAAAGGTGCTATGCATGAGGCCTTAGAAGTGAAATTCCAGATTAAAGATAAGCTTCATACTTTTAGGCATTACTCAGTTCAGGCAGGATCAATAAATCAGGGAAGCAGGGGAATTAGAAGTTAGACACTTGAACTTCTCATCTACATAGTGGGACAGGGTTAGAACTATTGTTTCAAAAGTGAGGAGAGTGCAGATAGGTGAGAACAGGTCTGGAGGATGCACAATTACAGGTGGACACGTGGTGTTTTGTGAGGAAAGTTGTTTCTGTGAACAGGAGGGACAGTTCAGCGCTGGTTTGCAGTGTAAAAGATCAGGGTTTTAACATACGGGTGTGTACGAAGCTGCAAGGGGGACAAAGTCAGCACAGAGGGCAGAGGTTAGGGCTCTGTGTAGACTTTTGGTGCAGCACACATTGAACTCACTTAGTGGAGGGAAACAAATCATACATGAGGCAGATATGAGCACTTCTAACAACTTTATTGTTACCAACAGAAGTAGCAAGCGCAAATATAACGGTCATGACAGAGATACGTCGTAAACAGCAAGAGGAAACTGTTTAGCGGATTTAACAACAGAAGGAGCATCAGGATGCACCAATTGGAATCAAATTGTGGTCATATCCCCATAAGACAGGGGTAGCTCCTGAAGAGAAACAGTGTGACTGGACCATGGAGCTGAAGTGCAAAAAGATGGATTGTGGATTCATCCTAAAGATAGAAGATGGGTCCTTCCACTGAGCCTAAAGAAGAAAAATTTGAGTCGGCACGCGGACTTGCGCATGTGGGTGCACGCCAGATGACGCCAGATGATGTCAGCTGGCGGCACACACACATTTGAATTATCTGATCAGATCGTTTGTGAAAGAATGCACCATGTGTTCATTCTATAACTGTAAAATGATGAGAACGCTGTACGAACAAGGAAAATTTTGGACCAAGATGACACCGGGTCATGAGATATTAATTGATTACACTGACATGATCGGACCGGTAAAGGGTTTCAAATAGTTACGGGATTGCGGGGTTACATTTACCGGTTGGCTGGAGGCCTAGCCTGCTATAAGAGAAAACAGTAAAACAGTGATTAAATGTTGAATCTACCATTACAGTCATAGTCACAGTTTTCCTGCTAAAATCAGATCAGATAACAGTACCTATTTAAAAATTGCAGATCTGCAGAAGGTTGAAAAGACTTTAGGTCTCAAGCATGCTTTTGGTTTGATTTATTACCCCAGATACAGGGAAAAGACTAACGGTTACACAGACAACTGAAAGTTAATTGGCTAAAAATCTGTGCACAGACTAAAATTAATTGGCTTGAAGCTCTAACAAATAGCCCTTATGGCTGTGGGAGCTTCTGTGAATGGGGGTATAGGTTTCACCCCTTATGGGTTACCTACTGGAAGGTCATTTCCAGGGCCACGGCGAACATTAAATGGCCCTCGGAAGAAATTGTTAAAATATCACATGCAATGTACATTGAAATGCTAATAGGTTTTTTGTCCAGCTTCCATCTACAGATCCCTGATTCCATCACTCCTGAGGACGCGAGGCCTGAAGGTCCACTGACACCTTGGGTGTTTCTCAGGGTCTCCAGAGAGAGTGACCCGAGCTAGAGTGGACGGGCCAGTGCTTTCATCTCAACCTGTGCGCACCTGCAGAAGAGCATCGCAGGTCATTAAATCGGGTCGACGGAGCTGCAAAAGCTAACAGCTCTGGTTTTGCACCTGGAGTGAGTGGTCCACACGCGCTGTGGGTGAGCCTTCCTGTATCTCCATTCCTGAGAGCTGCGATCGAGGAAAGTGTGGGCTTCTGTTGCTTCAACGTTCCACTTCCTCCTACGTGGAAGCCATCTGTTCCTGAGGAGGTGTTCTTATTCGTGTTGAAAGCATCCTGAAAAGCATCCGTGCCCCTGTTGTGGGCTGAAAAGCATCTTTGTGCTTACTTCTGAGGGCAGACCAGAACGGTAGGGAAGTGAAGTTCCCCCTGGTTGTATATAGCTCCCTGCTTTGTTGCCCTGTGAGGAAAGGGGGCAACTGAAAGGCAGAGTAACAGCAAGAGGAGCCAAAGAGAGAGAGGCATCCACCTCTTTAGGTTGGGGCAGTTTGCTTGTCAGTGGATCGGGGAATTGAACATAGTCCCAACTGGGTTATTATTATCATCAGCAATCTGCAGCCCAAAAAGAGGTGGCGACGGTTCAACATCTAAGTTGTTTCTGAAGAGTGCATCGTTCAGCAATATCTGAGAAGAACAAAATTCGGGCGTTTCCTTAAAATCAGAAGAACTAGTAGGGGTTTAAATTTTAAAATGTGTTTCTACTTGCTTAAATTCTTAGAAGCATCAGTATTTGGGGTAGATCAGTTAAATTTTAAACTTTAAATCTCACATTTAAAGTATCACACATTTAAAATTAGATTTTAGACTTGACCTTTGACTTTTTGAGTTAGTGTTACAGTTTATACTTAACATTAATAATCTTAGCTTAAAGTTGATTTGACTGTCAACTATTTGCCGCTATAGGTTAACTTTTATTCACATTCAACATTTTTACTATTTTCCTAAGGCTAGAGGTCAAGTTCAAAACACACTAACATATACTTTTGCTTACAATCAGACCTAAGGTTTCACTTTCAGGTTCTACCGTTACGGTAGACGGGCTAATATTTGAGGCACATTTTACAATCTTTAAGCTTTAACAATAAAATTTTGGGAGTTTTACTCATTTTCAAGGTGTAAGGTTTCACGCTGCTTTTAAAAAGCAGTAGAAGGATGTTGTGTTCATTTTAAGACTGATTTTGCCTTGCAGGTGACGATCCCGTGATTCCTGTGTAAAAAAAAAAGAGGAGAAAAGAAGATTTTGTAAGATTTGCATGCATTGAGTGTTATGTGCATTCACTCTTTCAGGTTCTACCGATTTAACTGAGAGGGAGTTAAATTCCGATTTAACTGAGCGGGGGTTAAATTGTGTTTTGTTGTATTTCATCACATTTCAGGGTTCACAGATAGACACTGTGAAAGGTTTCTGATTAGGTTCAGCATGGCTGAGGGACATAACAGGCTTTTATGGTAGGGGGTGTGGTGTCATTGATTTTGGTTTCCATCACTCTGGTGTTGGAATTTAACTGTATTATACCAGGTTGCCCTAGGTGTCATCCTGTCACCCATCCGAGGGAAAGGAGAGACGTCCCCAAGCTCGGAGCGTGGTCTCAAGCGCAGGATAGTGATTTTTTTCATTCAACCTTTATTTAGTCAGGTAAATCTTTTGAACCTCATGGGCTCATTTACGAAAGCGACCTGCTAAAACTAAAGAACAATGAACAGCAGTGATAGAATTTCATTAAACAATAAACAAACAAACAATAAACAATAGAAAACAAAAAGAGAGAAAAAAACAAAAGATTTTTTTTTTTTCTTTTTTTTTAACAAAGTATCAAAAAACTAGCAAAACATTATAAGGTAGACNTGTCATTCTGTGCGCTCCAGATCAGCTCCAGAGGGTTCGTTAGAGAACACCTGCAATGTGAGCCCAAGAGGTGCGAATTGAGTACTTTGTCGCAGCCGGTGGTGTTGGGTCAGTTTGCTGATTGGACATCTTGTGAACAGTTCCCTGTCTATGTGCACCGCATTCATCATCAAGGCTCTAATCAGGCGGTGGTGGGGTCACTGCCCACTGAGAGGTGCCGAGCAGTGTACCACCCAGGGGTGCAGTTCACGGGTGTGCCCAGCAGCAATGGTACGGATCCTGTCGAGGGTCTAGCCTGGCTGTGTGGATATGAGGTGCTTCTGACCTTGCCCACCAACTGGACTGGGCTTTGTGCACCGGTGGCGGTTACTGACGGTTCATTTATGGCGTCTTTGACTAATGGTTCTCAGTATGGGGGACGGAGGTGGACGTCTGGCATGGCACAGCTTGAGTCGACGTGGGGTTCAGAGGTTCCGGTAGAGTGGAAGCGTTGCTTCTTTCCGGGGGCAGATGTGGGGACTTATAGGTGGCGCATGGAAGTCTTACATTACCATTTTGGGATGTTCATTTATGAGGCGGTTCGGGCATTACAGAGCACCTCTGCGGAGCGGAGAGCCCCGAGGATAGTGTCCTTCCATCGTACAGTGGTTTTGGATTTGTTTACTACGTCTAGGAATGGGGTATGTGTGATCATCGGCAGGGACACCTGTTGTACTTACATACCGGAGGAAACGGGTGCAAACCCCTAGGCTCGGGTGACAGCAGCCCTGACACAGCTGAGAGAACTTCAGAAGGCAAAAGCGGAGGATGCACCGGCTGGACAGTGGGAGTGGCCCTCATGCACGAAAATGTTCGTATTGTTATCCTAAATTTCTCCTACTTTTGTTCGTACGAAGCGTTCGTACGAACATGCCACGTCAGATCCAACAAAGTCTTCTATCGTCAGGAAATGTGTGTATATGAGCTGTGTAAATAATGATGAATCCCACCTGTTCTATTCACCTGCTCGTGCACGCGAGAGGTTATTTACATAATTCCCACCCCTCAAAACACCATATAAGGATATAGTTTCCTGCCACCGCGAGCAGGAAGTGTCCATTCATTCCGGCTTTTATGCGTCAGAAAACACACAAACGCGTTTGGCGAATTAAAATTGACTCGCCTTTGATCATAGTGTCAGCCCCGGATCTGAGCGCAGACCCACACAGAATACAGATGACATCAGTGAGCGCCCACAGTCAACAGGCAGTTTATATTAAAAATGACATGAAACAACTGTATAAGCTGGTTTCGCTTTTTTCTCCCCTGTCTCTGCAGCGGCGCTGTGTGTGTGTGTGTGTGTGTGTGTGTGTGTGTGTGTGTGTGTGTGTGTCGACAGTGGCACGGGGTGGGGGGGCCGTGCCGACAGTTGCGCGTGGCGTGGTTGCGCGGGCGCGTTGCGTGGCACACGGTGGTCGACATGAGTGGCGTGGGTGCGCGGGCGCGTTGCGTGGCACACGGTGGTCGACATGAGTTGCGCGGGGTGGGGGCGCGTGGCGTGGTTGCGCGGGCGCGTTGCGTGGCACACGGTGGTCGACATGAGTTGCGCGGGGTGGGGGCGCGTGGCGTGGTTGCGCGGGCGCGTTGCGTGGCACACGGTGGTCGACATGAGTTGCGCGGGGTGGGGGCGCGTGGCGTGGTTGCGCGGGCGCGTTGCGTGGCACACGGTGGTCGACATAAGTGGCGCGGGGGGTCACGCGCGGGTGGCGCAAGGTGGTGGACGTGGGGGGGGGGGTGTTGAAGCCGCTTTAATTAAACCAATATGTGTGGTTGCATTTAATTGTTTTTAAACTCAAAATATTTTCTAAATAACGAAATATAAAGTTATTAGTGGAGAAAAGGCCGTCTGGATGACAGCAGACTGACTGCTCGTAAAATATACGACAGGTCTGGACCACACGTAAATTTTGTTCGTATCTGAAAAAAATCCTAGGATACGAAAACATTGTTGGATGCCACAAATGATCCTAAATCACTCGTACGCACAGTATAAGAACAAATCTGTGCGTAAGAACGGTTCGTGCATGAGGGCCATTGTGTCCTATTTTACATGAAGCAACTTGACTTAAAATTATTTTAGGGAGAAAAAAATAATCAATACGTGTGTGGCATTTGTGGGGGTTGGAGTAAAAAGTAAATTATTTTCCAGCAAGATGAAGTTTTCTCCATACATCCACAAACCCCGCCTCTTCAAAAAGATCAAAAATCTGTTTTGATTTCCCTGAAGTGGGAAGATGGCTAATGGGGAGCTTGTCAATCAATGGATTTTTAAGACAGTTGAAGTCACCTGCCACAATAACATTTTCAAGAGAAAAACCTACAAGTTTTGCCATTATTTCTGTTAAAAAATTAATAGGATGTCCTGGTAGAAAATAAACATTCAATATGGCAAATTCATCCCCATTTATCATTGCCCTAAGAAGTACATATCTTCCATTTGTGTCTCTAATACATTCTATGACTTTAAAGGGCACAGATTTTTTAATAAGAATTGCAACTCCTCTACTTTTACTAGTAAAGGAGGAAAAAAAACATGTTCAAAACCACATTGTTGCTATTTTAAATGTTCACAATCATTTAAATGTGTCTCCTGCAGTAGGGCAATGTCTACATTTTCCTTCTTAAGAGCTAAGAGGACCTTTTTTCTTTTAATTGGTGAATGGCTTCCCTTAATGTTCCATGTGCATATTTTTAACAGGTGGTCCCCGACTTACGAGCGCTCTGACCTACGAGGTTCCGGACTTACGAGCTGGCGAATTTTTGGAAAAAACGCAAAAAATACAGAGTTTTTCTGTTTTTTCACCACAGTTCGTTAGCTAAACATGTGGACACATGTTTCCGATCATTTTTATGCACTCGTAAGCAGTTTTTCGATGAAAAACGAGTGTTTGTAGTCACGCTAGCAAAACCGTTCCAACTTACGAGCGAAATTCCGGACTTACGAGACACGTGGCGGCCGTTCCGAATTACGAGATTTCCATGTTACGAGCAACTCGTTGTAACGGAACTCGCTCGTAAGTCGGGGACTACCTGTAATCTAAAGTTATACTGTAATGCCATCCAAAAAAGAAAAGAAGAAAAAAAAGAAAGTTACATATCGGTACTGAAATATGCTGAGCTGAAGAATAAAAACAACCAAAACCAACAGACAAAAACAAAAATAAGAAAAATAAAAAATTGGCTTTCCAGGCACGCTTCCCCCCTAAAAAGAAAACGGGGCCATCTTTCTTTAACCAAACAAGTGTACATCATCGCCCTGATGATAATACACACAGGTAAACAAACCCAAAAAAGAGAGTCCATCACCTCTCCATCGTTGCTGCGCACCACTAAAGTTCATATAAAAAAAAAATATATATATATATATATATAAAGCTGAGCAGAGCAAATCAAAATAGATCATAATCATAGTTACTCACGTCGTTGTGATTTATGAAGCGTTCAGATATCAGGCCCCTGACACCGTCCGTCCAGAGCATTTGCTTCCTTACATTAAGCTGATAGCTAGTCAGCCCAAACTGTCCATAAATTCCATTGCTTTATCTGGAGAAATAAAAATCTTTACTTTCCCATCGCGCACAATCCTCAGCCTGGCCGGGTAAAGAAGGGAGTACTCAGTGGTGGGCCTTCGACCGCTAGGTAGCGCTAATGCGCTAATCCGCTTATAGCGTAGCTAAATAATCTGTTAGCTTTACAGCGGATTGACTAAGTTTTATAATTCATAAGCGGATTTGTGCTATTTTTATTTAAAATGCAGTACCGCTAATAACTAATTATCTATCAGTAAAAACGAAATAACGTATTTACGAGCAGCGCCGGATGTGGTCCGTGACAAAAAAGCGTCCCCCTCAGTCTCTTGGTGTGTGCTCTCTCTATAGCAGTTAGCAGCCAGTGTGTTACTCTGCAGCCTTATTGCTTGTTTTCGAAGAGTCAGACGAAGACTTTTTAACATGGAGGGTGAACTTGTGGATGTTTCTCAGGGCCTACGCGACGCGTCTGGATTTAAAAATAGAAGTTCGCCACATTAGCACTCTTCAAAATGGCGTCCGCGACGGCCAAAGAAGCCAGGATTTTACAACAAAACACGGTAAAACAATTATTTCTTTGCTGAGAAAAAATATATTTCATAGCTGACGTTATAGCACAAGTTTTTCTGAGCTTGAGAGTTTCACGAAATGGTCAAATCTGCTGGATTTAAAAAAAGTAGTTCACCATTAGGACTCTTCAAAATGGCGTCCGCGACGGCCACAGAAATTAAGAACATAAAATAGACAGGGCAGCAAACTTACATACTCAGGGAATCACAAGGAACTCAGGAGACAGAGGCAACAGGAGACAATGCCAGGACAATGATAAACACAGAGATACAGACTTATTTTTGATTTGATTTGATGTTCATTCATTCATTTTAAAAGAACAATACAAAACAGTTTCATCAGATACAAGGATGAATAGACTTTTAGCTGAATGGATGGATGGATAGACAGTTAGCTGGATGGCTGGATGGATGATCTTTAACAAGTTCTAAAATCATTAAAATTTAACCTCAGCTTGTGCCTCTGACCCAACAGAACCTCCTTCAGCAGCAGAACCCTCTGTGGTTCTCTGCAGGACTTCATCAGTCTCTCTCCTGGTTCTGGAGGAGTTCTGACCCACTCTTCTTTCCATTGTTGCTTCAGTTCTTTGAGGTTTCTGCTCAGCTCTCTGAAGGTCCCACCTTCAGGTTCTGGACTCTGACTGGGCCGTTGATTTGATTTGATGTTTATTCATTCATTTTAAAAGAACAATACAAAACAGTTTCATCAGATACAAGAATACAAGTAGGATAAAATGAAAGGAGCAGAAAGAAGATGAAATCTTATTATATCTGCCCCTTATTTCACAGTTTGTTCAACCAATGATAACCTTCAAACTACATCACAAAATGAATAACTCTACTTAATTTTTCTAACTGTAATACACAAACACACTAAGCTACATCATAAGTACAACATAAGTGTAATACACAAACACACTAAGCTACATCATATATAGTTTTTGAGCAAGTCCTTTTTGACCTTTTTCTTAAATGTATACATTGATTTTGCATTTTTAACATCACTCTCCAGAACATTCCACAATCCAACTCCCTGAATTGAGGTAGACCGTCCCTTTAAGCTGGTTCTGAATTGTGGTTTGATGAATATCTGTCCCTTTAAGATTGTAATAACTTTGTCTAAATTTCTTTGGATATTTAAAGGTAATGTGTTATTATGAGCCCTATACATAACTGATAAAATACTATATTCTACCAATTCCTGGAATTTCAATAAATTTAGCTGAAGAAACAAGGTGTTTGATGGGTGACTGAAATGTTTTCTGGTGATTACTCTTACAGCTCTCTTTTGTAAAATAAAAACAGGCTTTGTAATTGTTTTGCACGCTTTTCCCCAAACCTCAATACAATAGATTAAATGTGGAACAATGATTGTGTTATACAACATATACAGAGCTTTATCAATTAAAAAATCCCTGACTTTATATACAGGTACATGAACACACAGCATGACAATCACAAACACCTGGACAACAAAATGGAGGAGATAAGCAAGACAATTAACAGAGAGACCAGGGAGTGTAGGGATGGGGACCCACCACCTGAGAGCAACATGCTTACAACTGTTATCTTGAAGTTCTGTCTCTGTGGCCCTCTAGGGTGTAGAGAGCCACAGAAACGGTTATGGTAGGCCGGATTTGGCCCACGGGCCTTGAGTTTGACACATGCGATCTAGTGGTACTAAAAGTAACAAAAGAAGAAGAAAAAAACAGCCAAATATGTCAGCAGTTTAGCTAACAGACTTTGGAATGGGTACATTTTGTCCTTGTCAAACCTGTTGAAGAGAACCAAACTAAATACTCTGAAACTCAAACAACTTACTGTATAACAGTTCATGCACCGCTAGTTGGCAGTGTAGTGCAAATATTGCATAACTTGCTGCTACCAATTGTTGAATTTAATTAGCGGATTAGAATTAGCTTCCCCTAATTTTCATAAGACATTAGTGCTTTTGAAATTGCGGACCTAAATAAATTAATTAGTGCTTTAGAAATAGCGGAACTAATTTTTGGATTAGCGTTGCCCACCACTGGGAGTACTGGATGTCTGCCTCCTTCATACGTCGCTTCACCGCATCAAATTCCTTCCGTCTGCACACGGTATCTGCCGAGAAATCCTGGAAGAACATTATCCTGGAGTTCTGGTACATCAGGGGCTGGTCTCCGCTCCCCGCACGCCGTGCGGCTTCAAGTACTTGCTGTTTGTCTCGGTAGTTGTGAAACATGATCAGCACAGGTCTTGGTCTCTGTGAAGGTCCAGGCTTTAAAGCCTATGTGCGGTGCGCTCCCTCCAACTTGATCCGACCGCTCTTGGTCTCGATATGCAGAAACTCAGGCAGCCATTTTTCAAAGAATTTTAAAGCTCCAGGGCCAGCCTCTATGCCTTCTTTTAAACCAAGCACCCGAATATTCTTTCTCCTACCTCTGTTTTCCATGTCCTCAAGTCGTTGCGCCATCATAAGAGTCTCTTTTTCCAGCTTTTTTATGCGAGTTGTAGCCTGGTCTAGGCCTTCCTCCTGAGCTACAATCCTCTCTTACATATCTGTAGTGCGTCGGCCCAACTCCTTTATCTCTGTGGCCTAGTTCTTAAGCAGTTCAGCCAGAATGTCTACTTTTTGGGAGATAACTGCCGAAATATTCCCAGTAATTTCCTCACTGACTAGGCGGAGAGCCGGGTCGAGTGTGACGGATCCGCTAGTCACTGGTAGCCCCGCAGCTAGCTCCGTGTTAGCCATGTTACCTGCGTTAGCCAGTTGAGACTCTGCGTCATCGGCCTTGTTGTTTTTCTTCGCGGTTCTAGGCGCACAATCTAGCATTGTGATGGAATAAGTCAGAGAAGGCTTGTCGACGGTCGGATAATCACATTTAAGTCTTGTTTGCATTGTATTCTGCCCAACTACGAAACATGTGGTGCGCAGCCCAACGAAGCCGACTGCTCACTACGCCGCCATCTTGGAAAGTCACGTTTACTTTTTTTTGATTAAGTGAAACCTGCGCGTTGCCCAAACGTCTACCCGACTGGAACGCCCACTGACCCGACATAAAGTAACCATCGCAATTAATTAGAAATTAACAAAAAAAAACAACGTGAAAAATGAACATCCATTAGACTGCGCTGTCAGCTGCGCTGCCTCTCCGATGGGTATGGGTATTGTAATAATATAAGCGTAATTAAACACTTACGGGTCCACCATTAATGTAGTAATATAGGCGTATTGGTCAGTTTACTGACTTACCTATATTTTAGATGAAAGGTTTGAGCAGATTTTATCTACACACATCCATCATCAATATTCGCGAGTTCACCCTTTTTCCGGTATTAAATTGCTTTGACTGTGACTAGACAAAATGTAATTCCTCGAGAGACTTCAACTTATGTTAGTCCACCAGAAAATAGACCTTTTATTGAAACAATCATAAAAGTACATTAAACATTTGTATCGATATTAGCTATGATTTACTAACTACTTCAAATTAAAAA
>JBBPBX010048610.1:0-25685 GCA_038048925.1 Garcialebias charrua | reverse complement strand
GTAAGTGGAGGTTTTTCAGGGAACTTGTCAGATGATGATTCTTCTTCTTCTTCTTGTGTTTAATGGCGGGTGGCATCTAACGTTAAGATGCATTATCGCCATCTACTGTGCTGGAGTGTGGGCCAGAGTATTTTTCAAACCTACCATACTACCTACCTAAACTAGCCAGACCCTTGTCCTTCACTTCGCTTTGTACAAAGCGAAGTGAAGGACAAGGGTCTGGTTTTAACCAGGCTATACCTAAACTATTGTATACAGTTTTGTTTCCTTAAGAAATTTAACAAGTACCTCATTTATCTTGTCATGTTTAACTAATAGCTTGTCCACTTGTAATGTCTCCATCCCATATTTTCTTCCTGTTTTAATTTTTCTCTACTCACCCTATATTTTTCACAGTGGACTATTACATGTTCTACTGTCTCCATGTCCATGCCACAATCACAAAGACCTGTTGGATGTTTCCCTATCAAATGCAAAATTTTATTTAATCCTGTGTGACCAAGCCGTAATCTTGTCATCACCACTTGATCCTTTCGACTTCGTCCAATCATTTCCATTCTCCCTACTCTGTATCTGAAACAGATGACGACCTTTAGTCTCCTCCTCCCAGAGTCGCTGCCAATCAGAGTTTTAATAATAGGTTTCATTTCAGATTTATCAAATGCGATTTCCATGATTCCAACTTGTTTTAGAGATAATTTAGCAAGATGATCTGCTACTTCATTCCCCTCTATATTCTTATGAGCAGGTATCCACATGAGCGTAACCTGTACTTTAGTTTGTGTAAGTCTAAATATAACTTCATATATTTCATATACCAGTTCCTGATGACTGTTGGATGAGAAATTCAAAATAGACATTAACGATGATAATGAATCTGAACATATAAGTACTCTATTTTTCATATTTTGTTCTATCCATTGTAACGCCATTAGAATTGCTAACATTTCCCATACACAGCTAAGTGATCAGACGTTCTTTGCTTCATAATTATATTTAGCTCAGGAATAACATAAGCAAATCCTGTTTTACCTGATTCTGAATCCTTTGAACCATATATATAGTAAGAAAAGATGTATATGCATTGTTAAGTTTATCTTGTACAAAATCTACACAATTCATATCTTTATTAAACTGTATTTTTTCATAGACCTCTAAATCTACAGTCACATTTGGAAATAACCAAAAAGGTGTAACTATATGGCACGGCAGCGCAATATCTTTTTTCTTTTATTCCCATTTCTGTAGCACATTTATTTGCTGCCCAAGCAAAACAGTCTATTTTAGCCTTTCCACTCTCCCAACATGGCATCAAAATTCTTACTGCTGGATGGTACTCCTTCTTATGTCCCTGTAAGCTTACCCAATAATTCATCATGTTTTGCTTGTATCTTAATTGTAACGGGAGCTCCCCCATTTCCACCTGCACTGCACCTGATGGAGAGGTCTTCATGGCTCCACAGCATAATCTTAAAGCTTGATTCTGAATTACGTCCAATTTATTAAGTGTAGTTTTCGCAGCCTGCCTATACACTATGCATCCATAGTCCATTACCGACCTTATCAGAGCAACATAAATCTTTTTTAAATTGACTTTATCTGCCCCCCAATCTAGTCCTGTTAAACACCTCATCAAATTCACAACTTTTTTACATTTTCCCTCAATATATTTGACATGATCATCCCAAAGGAGTTTTGAATCAAGCATGATTCCCAGAAACCGAAATTTACTTACTTTTTCTAATTTTTCCCCATACAGTTTTAAATCTATTTCCTCAATCATCCTTCTACTAAAAACAACTGTCTTTGTCTTATTTACTGAGAATTTAACTCCCCAGTCATAAGCCCAATTTTCAACAGATTTAATGGCATTTTGCATTTTTTCATATACAAATCTAACGTTTCGTCCTCTTCTCCACAAGGCTCCATCATCCGCAAATAACGATTGCATGATATTCTTATCAAGTCCAGAGAAAACATCATTTACCATGATTGAAAACAGTAAAGGACTTATGATACTGCCCTGTGGAGTTCCATTATCAACTTTATATTTATTTGATCTCGCTATACCTATCTGTACCTGTATGACTCTATCAATCAAAAAAATTTGATCCAACTATATGCCCTTCCTGTTATTCCCATTTTATATAATTTGATAAGCAACCCATCCTTCCATACCATGTCATATGCCTTCTCAACATCAAAAAATACTGCTACTACTACCTCCCTGTTTACCTGAGCTTTCCTAATATCTGATTCCAAACATACAACAGGATCCATCATACCCCTTCCTTTTCTAAATCCGCTTTGGTATGATGAAAGTAATCCTCGACTTTCTATATAATATGTAAGCCTTTCAGTTATCATTCTTTCCATAATCTTTCCCATACATGAAGTAAGTGCAATGGGCCTATAGCTTGAAGGGTTTGTTGGATCCTTTCCTGGTTTGAGAATTGGTATTATAATTGCCTCCTTAATTACTAGGTAACTTTCCTTCTTCCCAGATTTTATTAAACAGGCCTAAAAGTTTTCCATTTGCTTGATGTCCTAAGTGTTTTAACATAATATAACATATTTGATCTTTTCCGGGTGCTGTTAAACCTGATTTAAAGACACTTGTAGAAAATAAAGAAGGCCTAAGGACCAAGGAAAAAACAGGTTGAGCAATGTGTGTCATGAAGCTAATCTCAAAATTGCTGTTTGTCTCTTTAAGGTGATGATGGGCTTAATTTGGCTCTTAATGCTGAACTGGTTCATCACCCCTGGTTTAGTGTACCGGTACATCTTAGATCCTTACATACGGTCTCTTTCATACTTTGTTATTTTGCTATTTTTGGGTGTAACTAGGACCCTGAGTACATAATTTTGTTCCACCTCATTTACCACATGTGATGCGAATGACAATAAACTTGACTTGAACTTGAAGTATGGACACATGTCCTCTGTCTGTAAGGACAAGAGTCAGTTGTCTGACAGGACAAGTATGGACTCAAGTCCTCTATCTGACAGTACAAGTATGGACACAAGTCCTCTATCTGACAGTACAGACTCAAGTCCTCTATCTGATAGTACAGACACAAGTCCTCTATCTGATAGTACAAGTTTGGACACAAGTCCTCTATCTGATAGTACAAGTATGGACACAAGTCCTCTATCTGATAGTACAAGTATGGACACAAGTCCTCTATCTGATAGTACAGACACAAGTCCTCTATCTGATAGTTTAAGTATGGACACAAGTCCTCCATCTGATAGTACAAGTATGGACACAAGTCCTCTATCTGACAGTACAGACTCAAGTCCTCTATCTGATAGTACAAGTATGGACACAAGTCCTCTATCTGATAGTACAAGTATGGACACAAGTCCTCTATCTGATAGTACAGACTCAAGTCCTCCATCTGATAGTACAAGTATGGACACAAGTCCTCTATCTGATAGTACAAGTATGGACACATGTCCTATTTCTATGGACACAAGTCCTCTATCTGATAGTACAGACACAAGTCCTCTATCTGATAGTACAAGTATGGACACAAGTCCTCTATCTGACAGTACTGTACAAGTATGGACTCAAGTCCTCTATCTGACAGTACAAGTATGGACTCAAGTCCTCTATCTGACAGTACAAGTATGGACTCAAGTCCTCTATCTGACAGTACAAATATGGACACAAGTCCTCTATCTGATAGTAAGAGTATGGACACAAGTCCTCTATCTGATAGTACAAGTATGGACACAAGTCCTCTATCTGATAGTACAGACTCAAGTCCTCTATCTGACAGTACAAGTATGGACACAAGTCCTCTATCTGACAGTACAAGTATGGACACAAGTCCTCTATCTGATAGTACAAGTATGGATTCAAGTCCTCTATCTGACAGTACAAGTATGGACACGTCCTCTATCTGACAGTACAAGTATGGACACAAGCCCTCTATCTGATAGTACAAGTATGGACTCAAGTCCTCTATCTGATAGTACAAGTATGGACACAAGTCCTCTATCTGACAGTACAAGTATGGACACAAGTCCTCTATCTGATAGTACAAGTATGGACTCAAGTCCTCTATCTGACAGTACAAGTATGGACACAAGCCCTCTATCTGATAGTACAAGTATGGACACGTCCTCTATCTGACAGTACAAGTATGGACACAAGCCCTCTATCTGATAGTACAAGTATGGACTCAAGTCCTCTATCTGATAGTACAAGTATGGACACAAGTCCTCTATCTGACAGTACAAGTATGGACACAAGTCCTCTATCTGATAGTACAAGTATGGACTCAAGTCCTCTATCTGATAGTACAAGTATGGACACAAGTCCTCTATCTGATAGTACAAGTATGGACTCAAGTCCTCTATCTGATAGTACGAGTATGGACACAAGTTCATTCATTCATTCAACCTTTATTTATACAGGCTAGCCTCGTTGAGCCACGGGGACTCATTTACAAGAGGGACCTGTCTCACTCACACCTAGGGTCAATTTAGAGTTACCAATCAGCCTAACATGCATGTTTTTGGACTGTGGGAGGAAACCGGAGCACCCGGAGAAAACCCACGCATGCACGGAGAGAACATGCAAACTCCACCCAGAAAGGCCCCGGACCGGGATTTGAACCGGGGACCTGCTCGCTGAGAGGCAGCAGCTCTACCAGTTGTGCCACCGTGCTGCCCACGGTCCTCTATCTGATAGTACAAGTATGTTTATGTTTGTTTATGTTTATTAAATTTGTTCATTTTTCTTACAAAAGAAACAATACAAGACAATCCCATAAATGATAATGTACAAAATATAAAAAAATGAAAGGTAGCAGAAAGAAGAATAAATCTTATTATATCTGCCCCTTTTTTCCAACAATCAGATTAAACAATAATAATCTTCAACCAACAGTACAAAATGACTAACTCTTTCTAATTTTCTAACTAATACAATACACATTACGCTATTTCATTTTTTTTTAACACATTCGTTTTGATCATTTTCTTAAATGTAAACATTGACTTGGCATTTTTAACTACATTCTCCAAGCCATTCCATAATCTAATTCCCTGGATTGAGGTAGAACGTCCCTTCAAACTAGTTCTGAATTGTGGTTTTACAAACATCTCTGTCCCCTTAAGATAATAATAATAATAATAATGAATTCAATTTATAACGCGCTTTTCATTAGTGAAAATCTCAAAGTGCTACACACATTGAATGCTACACACATTCATACACCGGTAGCGGCAGACTACCATGCAAGGTGCTTTCCAGTCCTACCGGGAGCAACTCGGGGTTAAGTGTCTTGCCCAAGGACACAACGACACATGGTGTGGGGAACCGGGATTCGAACCGCCAACCTTCCGATCGGGGGACGACTGCCATTACCACTACGCCACGGCCGCCCATATAACAACTTTGTCTTTTAACAAAATGCATTTGGATATTTAAAGGTAATGCATTATTTTGAGCTCTATACATAACTGATAAAATATTATAGTCTACCAAATCATGGAACTTCAATAACTTCAGTTGATAAAATAATGTACTTGATGGATGACGGTAATGTTTTCTAGTGATAATTCTTACAGCTCTTTTCTGTAATACAAAAATAGGCTTTGTGATTGTTTTACACGCTTTCCCCCAAACATCAATACAATAGATTAAGTGTGGAACAATGATTGTGTTATACAACAAATACAGAGCTTTATCATTCAATAGGTCTCTGACTTTGTACAGTACTGCAATCGATTTAGCTATTTTTATTCTTACAGAATTTATGTGTTGTTTCCATGTCAGTTTGTCATCAATGATAACACCCAAAAACTTCACCTCACTCACTCTACAAATCTCAACATCCTCAATTTTGAGTGGAACATCAACAGTTTTCTTTTTATTATTCATTCATTCATTCATTCATTCATTCAACCTTTATTTAGTCAGGTAAATCTCATTGAGCCTCGAGGGCTCATTTACAAAAGCGACCTGCTTACTGAATATCATGTAATTAGTTTTTTCTAGATTTAATGATAATTTATTTATTTTAAACCAAGTTTGTATCTTGACAAATTCTGTCTTTATCAATTCCAACATTTGTTCTATATCTTCACCTAAACAGAAAAATGTGGTATCATCAGCAAAAAGTACACATTTAAGGAGTCCTGACACATTTACCAAGTCATTCACATATAAAATAAATAGCTTTGGTCCAACTCCACATGTGATATTACAGAGGTCAGATCTTACATCATTTATTTGTACAAATTGTTTCCTATCTTTCAAGTAGCTAGATACCCACTGTAATGCTGGTCCTCTAATACCATATTTGTTCAGTTTTTCAAGGAGAATGGTGTGATCAATAGTATCGAATGCTTTTTTTAAATCAACAAAAATACTGATACAATATTGTTTTTGATCGACAGCAGTAGTTATTTGTTCCATTAATTCCATGAGAGCCATTGATGTAGAGTTTTTTGCTCTAAACCCATACTGACTGTTGCTTAGAATATTTTGTTTATCTATAAATTGATCTAGTCTAAACCATCAGCCTAACAACCTTAACAGCTAGCAACCATCATTTAGGAATCTGTAGCTTGATAGCTTGGTAGTCTGCCTCCATGATGGTTGCCTGGTGAGGTTGGCACACAGTACATTGTGACACATGTGAAATGTGACAAAAATTGTAATACTGTACATGTATTAATACAAGAGTTGTAATATGTCCGACGTCGCCTCCTCCCCNATATCAACATATTTTGGCTGCTAATATCTGTCTTACATGTGAACATTGCTTCCTTATGAAGGAAGGAAACATGAGGGAGGCCACCATATTGTGTCTTTAAACACATACAGTGCCACCCAGATGTAAAGGATTTTAGCAGGGGTCAGTATTAAGCTGACCTCTTTATCCTTAATTAATTTACTTATTCAGATTGAATAGTAATTTCATGGATTCTTTTCTTTTTCAGTTTACCCAATATTTCTGTGATCTTTCTGATGGATAAATAAATACAGCCATTAAGTGACAGAGAACGTTAACTTAGTTTGGTATGTCAAAGACACTACCATTTATTTAAAATAAATCAACTAAATTAACACCATTACACTTGATTGACATGATTTCATTTTCTTGCAATTTAACATGCATCAGCACACTTAAAGGTAACACAACAGACTTCAATACAGGATGTTAACATATTAGGCTGAGGCTCTATGACTTAAATATAGTTTCCAGCTTAGAATTGAGGGGAAAGGGAATAGGAGGAAAGATGGAGAGATGGTTTAAAGGAAATTGTCTTGAGCATGTTACCAGAAATGACACTTCCCATCCGATTTCTGCTGAAATCCAGGTACGTTTGTAAACAGCTCTTTACCTTCGACGACGAGTCTGATAAAGAGATGACACCAGCCTTTCAGGCGTACAGAATCGTTGCAGGTCCAGCACGTCCGAGCCGGTTCTCGTTTTCAACGTCTCCTTGGATCCGCTTCGATCATCAGAAAATATGTCAGCTACTGGTTGACTTCAAGATAAACTTATTCCAGGAAGGAATAAACAAAGTTTTGAGCTTACGCTCGTTCTAAGTGGACTCATAACAGCATGTTATTAGTCCTTAACTGGATGACGTGTCCTTAGCGTGTGACTAAACGTCCATCCAGCTCTTTGGGAAAAGTTCACATCTCTTGAAGTTCCCAGCAGACTCTGAAGCGTTCCAGCAAAACTTAGAACTTAAAAGAGGATCTGAGAGGAGCGAGACTTGTCTCTTTTTCATTGGTCCGTGGACCAGCGAGGAGTTCACTTGTTGTTATCAAGATTCAAGGTGAAATTCAAAGCAGAGTGAAAATGTTTTGGAAAGACAGAGAGTGCTGGAGCCCTTCTCATGAAAACAACGGATTAACTGTCTTCTGACTTTCTAAACAAAACGGCCGGGTCTCTCTGACCCGAGTCTTCAACTTTCACCCAGCAGTGGACACAGTGATGTGCAGAAGTGACACAGTTTAACTCTACAGAATAACACAGCTTAAAAGCACACATCATGAAAATGACAAAAGTTATTCTTTTGATTACATTAGAATAAAATCAAAGATAGAAATAGTCTCTTTTGGTGACTATGTTCTCAGATTACAACTAATGGAATAATTTGTAGTAAATGTCTTGCTTTACTGAGAGGTCAGTAAAGGTCATCTCTGGAACAGTTCAAAAATACACAGGTGTATCAAAGTGGACACGGTCATGCCCACTACAGCCAGAGACGGGAGACAGGATTTAACAAGAACTGTGGGAAGTACTGCAGTGGTCCCCAAACTACGGCCCGCGGTCTGGATCCGGCCCGCCTCCACATTTGGTCCGGCCCCCAGAACAATACCAGAGAGCATTTAGATTTTTTTTCATATGTGTATTTGATAATAATAAAGTTGGACTTTTGCAATAAAATGTTCCTTAGTTATGAACTATTTTGAACTATTGTTCCACATTTAATTTATTGTGTCAGCGTTTGGGGAAAAACGCTGACACATCCAAAACGTGACATTCTGTTCCACCCTTCTGGTCTGTGCCCCTATCTGGCAACCCCCAGAAAAAAATCCTAAACCCGCCCATCTCAAAGACAGAACGGAATAATGGCGAAAAGATTAGGCAAGAGAAAAATTGATTCAGAATGCAGGGCATTTAAGCTGCAGTGGACAAACGATTATTTTTTGTTCAATGCAAAGAAAAGGCCGTCTGTCGGTGGCGGTATTCAAAGAATACAATCTGCGGCGACACTATGAATCCCGTCACAAAGGTTATTTGGTTATTTATTTTATTAATAGTGTTATTATTTATTTTATTAATAGTGTTATTATTTATCTCCTGACTTTTGTTCTGTGAAGAACCCAGAGAGGGTTATTTGATTGTGCTTTCTGGAAAACAATACATTTTTACATTTAGGGCCTGTTTACACGGCGCGTATTTTGAGTGTAACCGCTACTTTCTCTTTGCGACTTTGCTTATCGCCTACACGACGCTGCTGGCCCCCCTCTATAGGCTCGGATATAGTCGCGCTTTGGTCCACAAGCTGGAGCGCGCGGGCAGCGCGCGCACTGTGCTGTGCGGCTTCATGCGTTTATAGTGTAGCACGGCAGCGCATGTCAAAGTGCTGTTCTTTTACTGACCAGCAGGTGGCAGTACCCTCTAAAACCTGTGCATATGTTGCAAGAAAGGGTGTAGAAGAAGAAATCTACCGTAGAAGAAGAACTGTTTGAAATCACACAACAAAAACAAATGACTTTCTGCTCGCTCGGGGGATTAAATACATTTGTATCAAATAAAAAACATTCCTCCATGCGTCGCGACGCCGTTTCCACGACCACAGCGGCGCAGACAGCTGCAGGCTCTGGCGTGAAGGCTGTCGGTGAGGTCCCTACCCGACCTGTCAATCAATTCGGCGCGCGCGCTAGGCTTGCGGAGCTTCAAAATCTGGGAGGTGCACGACCACGCGCGAAGCCAACGCGCTGGCCAAAGCGCGGGGGCGGGGACTTCGCGATTGCGTCACTTTGGCCGCGCGCTCTCTCGCGCCCTATGCGACGCGTCAACTATATCCTAGGCTTATGACACCGATACTTTTCTGACCCTGCTCTCAAAGTGGAAGTTTTTCGCTGACCCCCCGCTGATAATGTAAACATCTCCCGTGGAGCTTTTGTGTCAACCACATGCGCGCAGCCCGCATGCGCGGAGTCTGACATTTCACGTGTCACGCTGCAAAATATAACAGTTTAACAATAATAAACAGTATTTATGTTGGCGTGGGAGATGTTTAAATTTATCTGAACTACAGTATCTATCTGGACTCGTTACATTTTTTAAACAGTGCGTAACGTGATGTGAAAATGAAGACACCAGGTTTATTTTTTATTTATTTATTTATAAAGTTTACAACACAAACACTGAGAATTAAACTGAACACACTATTAAAACACGTGAACCGAACTGTAACTACGTTAATGAACTGGACTCTTGCTGTGTGTTCATCTGGACCCATCAGAACCTCAGAACCATCAGCCTGTTGGAACGACAGCTCCACCTGGCAGAAATAAATAAATAAATAAAAAAAACTCAGTTGTTGTGTGATCAAAGTAAACACAAGCAAACATTATATTAAGAACGTTGATTTACCTGCTGTAAGTCAGCTGTTTATCACGGAGTAAAGTCCGGTTCTGGTCCACAGTCCACTCAGCGTCTGGTGTGCAGCTTGTTAGATGAAGAGAGTCCCGCTTGGTGTCAAATCTGTTGACTCTTATCCAAATTCCAGCTTTAACTTGTTGTTAACTTGTTGACAACAACTTGTAGTTAGCTGATTTTAGCCAGAGAGGAAAACAGACGAAGGCTGCCTCGGCTGCTGTTTACCTCAGGCAGCGCACATGCGCAGTAGTGAAGGTTCCAAAAATCACAGCGCCATCTAATGGCCCAGCATGGTAACTACAGTGAAATCATGAGGACGGGGGGTGGAGGGGGAGAGAGTCGTATCCACAGAATTCGACCGTGTCAACGCAAAACTTTTCACCTAATTAACATACCCAAAACATCCGTTTCCCCCACACAGTGTCCGTGTAAACAGGGCCTTAGGCACTCCTGCAATCGTCACACTTTTTCCTGTTACAAACTGACTCCGGCCCCCCACCAGAGAAGAGAAAAGTTATGTGGCCCTCACAGGAAAAAGTTTGGGGACCCCTGGTTTACACCATTTATTAAATAGGGGTGTAAATCACCAGCTTTACCACGATACAATACCATATACCAGATCTGACAATAAAGTTGACTTTGACTTTGATATTGATTTGTTTGTATGACAAAACGATTTTGGTCGATATCACAAAGTCTGTCACGATACGATTTCAATTCTATTCACAAGTCTGAGATCGATATATTGCAATATCAAATGCCCATCTCATTTACATATAAATACATTTACAAAAAAAATTAAAATAATATGCTTTAACTATTTTATTCCTGTTATTACAGGCACCAGACATTTAAATAAAAAAACATTTTCTCGTAATTAATGAAAACATAAAAATAAATAACCTGTTCAGTATAGTCTCACATTTCTCATGTTTAAGTGCATTTTTTAAACCAGTTAACTTAAAAGTGTTTCAGTTATAAAGAAACAAAAATAGATATTGAGCTTACATAACATGGCTATACAGTAAATGCTATGTTTCTTCTTCAGGTGAACGGACAAATTTGTTGTTTCCCGAGTATTTTGACTCACATTGACACCTGTCGTGCTGTTTTCTGCCTCATCTGCCATGTTGCTGAGATGGCTGCAGAGCGCAGCCGCGCACATGGTGACACAAACGCGCTTTGGGAATTTCAAATTTCAAAATAAAAGCATATTTTAAAGATGACGATATGAATCGATGTTTTAGTTTTGCCACAATATAATTGAATTATCATTAATAATTTAATCAGTATATCGATGTAAATTGATGTATTGTTACACCCCTATTATTAATCTAATCTAATGTTTATCCAAAGTACCTGAAATCAACTGGAATAACTAGAAACTATAGTTTGGATTTTAAACACCAAAACTAGGTATGACTTTCACGTCATGTTAACAGTTGATCAGAAGGATATTCATAAGAAGCGTAGCAGATGCAGAGTTGTTACCAAGATAAACATTTGTGTAAACTATTAAATGTCACAATTTGCCCCATGCCCAGGTTAATCCAGTTCTACTGAATATAACATTAGGACCAGTGCTTTCAAAGGAGGGGTCTTTAGTTTATAACTTGACTGAAAATGTGCTTATGCTTTGCTGATTTTCCTTTTGTTGTTTCAGGCTTCCCAGAAAAACAGACATGGAGAGGTACGTGTCTGTTAAAGTCATTAAGTTTTCTTTAACAGCTGACTTATTTGATCATTCTTACATTTTTAAATCATTACAATTTTACTGTTTGTTGCTTTTTCCCCCCAGGAAAATTGAGATTGTTCAATTTGCAAGTCGAACCAGGCAGCTTTTCGTACGCCTTCTGGCCTTGGTAAAGTGGGCAAGCAATGCGGGCAAAGTAGAGAAGTGTGCGGTATGTGATTGTAATTGTTTAATTTAATGACACCACTGTTGGGTTCACATATTAAATTGCATGTAATGTACCATCAGAGCAAAAACAAAAATCTTCTTGACCCCACTTTTCCCACCTCTGTGGTAACAGATGATCTCCAGCTTCTTAGATCAGCAGACCATCTTGTTTGTGGATACAGCCGACAGACTGGCAATACTAGCCAGAGATGCCCTGGTACATGCTCGTCTGCCCAGCTTTGCTGTCCCCTTTGCCATTGACGTGCTGACCACAGGTTCATACCCACGCTTGCCTACATGCATACGTGTAAGTCTTCTCGTAAGCCAGCAAATAAGTACCTGTATCTTGCATTGAAAAACATGACAGGATCTTTCTTTTTTCTTTATCAGAATAATTGTTTTTGTCTTTGTGTAGGATAAGATAATTCCTCCAGATCCCATCACAAAAGTGGAGAAGCAGACCACTTTAAATCAGCTCAATCAGATTCTACGACACCGTCTGGTCACCACAGATTTACCCCCCCAGTTGGCAAATCTGACCGTTGGTAAGCAATTTTTATTTATTTTTTGTTAACGTCTTTCATTTCATTTGTCTTTTTTCATATACTGTAACTTATTGGGCGGCTGTGGCTGAGTGGTTAGAGCAGTCATCCTTCAATGGGAGAGTTGGGGGTTTGATTGCACCAACATTCACTTGTTGTAGTGTCCCTGGGCAAGACACTGAGCCCCTCATTGCCTTTGATGTGTGCCCCATTGGTGTATGAACGTGATAAATATGGGATTAAAATCACGCCAAATCCCGCGAGAACAAATGCAAATCTCGCGAGAGCAAATACACACCCTCGAGAGCGCAAATCAGACCCCGTGAGAGGAATGGAGCTGCGCGCGAGCGTAGAAAACAGATCCGAGCGCGCGCACGCTCGCGCGGAGCACAACTAGGTGCGCACGCTGCAAAATGTATCTACTGACAGACTCTCCCTCTCGCTCGCGGTTCAGAATTTTGGCAGCCAGTGGGCGGATCCAGCCCACGACACATGATTGGCTGCAGTCTTCCTGTCCTCTGTGATTGGCCATAACACTTCCTGAACCTAAAAATGTAAATTAAATAGATTTATCTGAATATACTTCAAGTACATTGTTATAAAATATATTTTGCGCGCGCTCGGATCTGTTTTCTACGCTCGCGCGCAGCTCCATTCCTCTCACGGGGTCTGATTTGCACTCTCGAGGGTGTGTACTGTATTTGCTCTCGCGAGATTTGTATTTGTTCTCGCGTGATTTGTATTTGTTCTCGCGTGATTTGGCGTGATTTTAATCCCATAGATAAAGCACTGATTAGTCTTTGTATCTAGAAGAGCCCTGATGAAGAGAGAAGCCGAAAGAACAAAAAGAAGGGGGGTGGGGGGTCTGGGGGTCCTCCCTCAGAGAATTTTGAATTAAGTAGACGCCATTTCCTGCATTCTGGTGTATGTTACAAATGTTTATTACAGTAGATTAACATGAAACAAAAGATGTTAACTCACTATTGAAATGACTGCAAAATGTTAGTAATGCAAAAACGCTGCAGCTCTGCTAGGAAGGGGCGTTCACTTCAGGACAAACTGAGGTCGCTGATTGGTCAGCTGCTGACGTGCCTACTTGATTGATTGACAGGTGGGTTGAGAATCTGACTACTGCAAAAAAGTAATGGATTTTACTGGCCCGTTTTAAGACCGTCTTCATTTATTCCATATTCAATATTTTGTGAATCTAAGGTTTGAGAACTGAGTTTCCTTACACAATCCTAATGATGGTTTCTTTACTTTTCTGGGGTGCTGAGTTAAAATGTAGGGGTGCTTGAGCACCCCCCAAAAGAAACTAAAATCACCACTGAAGCCAGTTCATATTTATAATTTACTGTTAAATGCTTTATGTGTGATTTAGAAGTGTATTAAGTGCAGGATCATTTCTCTTCTACTAGTTGGGGGTCAGCTGTGCCTCGTCATCCTCCTCCCTGCTCCGCAGTGATTCACACACGATTGTTCACAAAAGCGCAGGAACTTATGCATAGTGCAAAACTTCAATTATATTTTGGTGTTTTTTAATAAAATTGCCCATGACTTTGAACTTTTAGGGACGGATATTCTTTTAAGAGAAGAAGCGGAAATGCAAAGTGACAGCTCTGATGTGATATTAGGAAGCTTTATTTAAAAATGTAGTTTTATTTAGTTATAGTTTTACAGTCACTCTTTGTCAGGCGGGTTGAAAAATGTGCAGTGTAATCCTTCAAATGTGTAGATTCAGGCGCGTGCCTCCTTTTATCTGCTCCAGAGACCACAGAGCTGAATTTCTTTGTTCATCACCCGAGCGGGCAATGTAGAACCAATCTGCTCATGCGCCTAACAGAAACTGAAACTTATCACTTGTGAATGTTGACCTGCTTTAAGAGTGAGTCATTGACAGATGTGATAAAAAACATGACTAGAACTGCCTTCTTCCACCTGCGTAATATCACTAAAATTAGAAACCTCTTATCTAAAAATGATGCAGAAAAACTGGTTCATGCATTTGTCACATCTAGACTGGATTATTGCAATAGATTATTATCTGGGTGTCCAGATACTTCTTTAAAACGTCTTCAGTTAATCCAAAATGCTGCTGCCAGAGTCTTAACTGGAGTTAGTGGGAGAGATCATCTCTCCAGTTTTAGCTTCTCTCCACTGGCTCCCTGTCAAATCCAGAATTGAATTCAAAATCTTACTTCTAACCTACAAAGCTCTCAACTACCTAGCTCCATCTTATATTTGAGATCTTGTTGTGCCATATTTTCCTAACAGAGCACTTCACTCTCAGGCTGCAGGGTTACTTGCGGTTCCTAGAGTTTCCAAAAGCAGAATGGGATGAAGATCTTTCAGTTTACAGGCTCCTCTCTTGTGGACCCAACTTCCAGTTTCTGTCCATGAGGCTGACACATTGTTTAGTTTGAAGACTGGGATTAAGACTTTCCTTTTTGATAAATCCTATAATTAGAGTATGTTTGTCATGCTTTCTTATGCTTTGACTACTGGAGGACAAATTGACCTCATTCCTTCTTAAATGAATTCTTAAATGAATTCTTAAAAATTGTATAGTTTTCATTTGATACTATTCTATCTTAACATGCGATTCTTGACCTGCCATTGTGTATCTGTTCCTACCAAACCCAGCCGGTCAAAGCAGATGACTGATTGTCCTGGTTCTGCGAAAGGTTTCTTCATCATGAGAGAGTTTTTCCTTTCCACTGTCGCCTTCATGCTTCTCAAGATGAGAGTTCTGTGATGGAGTTAAATTGTCTACTCCTCGGATAAATAATGTTAATTTATTATTTTTATATGAATGTTGAGATGACTTCTGTTGTGACTTGGCACTATACAAATAAACTACCGGGTCATTGAATTGGAGAGAATTTGGTGATCTTTCAAAATAAAACTTCTTTTTTCCCCCCCCTGTGCATCCTGGTACCAACTGACCCACGGACCAGTACCGGTCTGTGGCCTGGTGGTTGAGGACCCCTGGTGTGAAGCACTTTAAATGCTGTATCTTGATTAGACAGAAAGGCTCTATATAAGTACAGTCCATTTGCCATTTATCACATCACACCATCATGAGTGGTGCTGTAAAAGCCTGTGTGTGTATTTGTGTAGATGCACGTCTTTCTGGTTTAATGAAGGAAAAAAAGAAACTGAAAACAATCTACATTTTACTGATATTAAGCTACAAATTTGATGTGGTAGTAGGTGAGAGTCATCCTGAACACGTACTTTAAGTGCTTACAGATTGTGCAAGGTTTTGTTTAATAAAATTTGAAATGCAAGGTGGCCAGTGATTACTTCACTAAAGGCTACATTCATCTGTTGTTTGTTTTCACCTGTATCATCAAAAAGCTTTTTGTTTGTTTGTTTGTTGTTCTGTAGCTAATGGCCGTGTTAAGTTTTGTGTGGAGGGAGAGTTTGAGGCCACATTAACCGTGATGGGGGATGACCCCGACATTCCTTGGAGGCTGTTGAAGTTGGAGATTCTTGTTGAGGATAAAGAAACAGGAGGTAAAGGTCAACACTGGGGGGATCTTTATCTTTGAACCACATGAGAAGTAACATTTACAATATAAGAAAACATTTTTGTTTCCTTTTGCTCTGTTGTTTTCTATTTCTGTCAGTCCGTTCTGAATGTCCATCTACTCCTCTCTTCTTTTATTAACAGATGGCCGAGCCTTAGTTCACAGTTTACAGGTGAACTTCATCCATGAGTTGGTCCAGGCACGTCTCTGTGCAGATGAAAAGCCCCTTCAGGACATGTACAACTGCTTGCGTATCCTTTTTCATCGTCTGTAAATTTACCTGCACACGCATCTTGTGTTTTGCCTGCAGTGATTTGGTTGTCATCCCGGTCTGCTCTGACCCACCACAGTTGAACAGGAGTGTGCGTTTAAAGCATATAGAGTATTGACTAATGAAGTGAGCAAGCACAGAATTCTAATGAGAAGCACAGCTGCGTTAATGCATCTTTCCTTACCCCCTTAATTATTCCTTAAATACAAATCAGCCTTTGATAAAAACAAAAAGGGAAGTTTGTTTTACTTTCGGCTTTTTGCTTTGGCAGAGTTCAGCACTAAGAGCGATCTCGTACAACAGATTTCTCAATTGTTTTACACCAGACACTAGGGCTGGGCGATATCTTGATATTTTTAAAATATCTAGATAATTTCATACGAGATATAAAATGAGACTATATCAATATAAAACCATATACAGTAGTCTCATGCTCTATGTAGTTACGGTACTGTATAATCTTGAAAATCCACCCATTTTCCTCACAGTCTGCGCCATCATGCGGCCCCTCCTCCTCCCCTCACTGAATACAAGCCCCGCCTCCTGCTGTGTAAAACTGCCTGCTGCTGCAGCTTCCACTGTGAACAAGCTAGATGCATATGCAGATATCATTCGTCACAATAGGTCTTTGTTCACAGTGGAGACACTCTGGTGACATGATGTAAATTCCTGATAGGAGTCAAAGTGACTGAGGCCCTTTACACACGTAGCCGGATATCAGTAAAACCGAACAGTTTATCATGCAGTTCGGCCTTTCATCCACACGTGAACTCCGGTTGATGTAACTATAAACGAATAATAAAAAAACTCCGACCAAAGTGGAGATTTGAGAATTCTCCGCTTTCGAGTCTGCGTGTGGACTTTCAGAACTAGAGGTTTCTGCTCCAGCTGGAGCGGGGCTGACGTCACATAATGCTGGGCGGAAAAAAAGCGCTAAAATGTCAACATACCTGCTCTGACATGATTCCCAGTCAGACATGATTCCCAGTCGACATTTTCCTGCGTTTTATTAACTTTGTACTCCAACATGGTATTTAAAGCTGCATTCTGCAGTTTCTGGAATACGCTGGCACTTAGAAAATTTTTCAACAGGGAAAAGCATTCTGCTCCCTCCCCCTCAGAGCCATATCCACAGTATTCCTGAGGGTGTCACTGTAGAAGCGAATGTGCATTGTACTTCCTGTCCGACACCGGAAGTGCCTTTATTCCATAGGCGGAGTATGGATCGCGGGTGTTTTTGAAAGTTATTTTCATTCATTTTATCGGAGCAAACACAGCTTTTGTTTAAACGGAACGTTTACTGAAATGTCCTACCGGGGTTCAGGTACCTGCTGTGCTGTTCGCGGCTGCACCAACAACCGGACCAAGCTAAATCTTTGGCTAAAACAACAGTGTTTTCAACACGGACCCAAAACAAAGAAAGAGTGTTCCTGCATCCTTCTCTATGGCTGTGTCTGCGCGATCAGGTAACATCTGTAATTTCTTTTTATTCAGGGAGGGTTTATTAATGAGAGTTTTGGATGATTTACTGTCTTAAAATGATATATGTCAGGCGCGACCGGTATTTTTAGCCGAGATAGCTGCTAATAAACCTTAGCCGAGAGGCCGGAGCAAACGCGTTCGCTATTTATGTATTTTTAAATTATGTCTGCGCGATCAGGTAACATCTTTTTATTCGGGGAGGGTTTATTAATGAGAGTTTTGGAAGATTTACTGTCTTAAAACGATAGATCTCAGACGCGACCGGTATTTTTAGCCGAGATAGCTGCTAACAAACCTTAGCCGAGAGGCCGGAGCAAACGCGTTCGCTATTTATGTATTTTTAAATTATGTCTGCGCGATCAGGTAACATCTGTAATTTCTTTTTATTTGTCCCTCCTCTTTTAACAAAACGAGTGGTGTTCCCACATTTTTAATGAACTAAAACAACAAAGTTTGGACTGTCTTCAACTGTATTACTCGCATGTAAACAAACGGTGTTTCCGGTCAACCGGAAGTCGTGTGCACATTTCGCGCCAAGCGTCATGGGGCGTAGGAATACTGTGGATATGGCTCTGTTCCCCCGTGGTCTGTTGAACTTGAGATCAGCTCCGCCTCCGCTGCATGTCTTCTCGGAGCCGCTGCATATTCTGTGTTTATATGTTAATAAAACGTTCTAAAAAATAAAATAAAACCATGGAGCGCTGGTCCAGCAAAACAAAAACACCCTGAAATCTGCAGAGCCTCTTGCAGCCAAGTTGGACATGATTTTAATTCGCTCGTGACAAATCCATTTCCTCATTTCTGTCAGTGAAGGAAGAAGCGATCACTTGACTTTTGGCAAAAAAACAAAAGAAAAGTCCAGCTCAGGGATGAAGAAGGGGAATTTAATACATTTGTGTCACATACAAAACAGTTTTGCATCCCTTTGCAATTCTTTGAATGAGAACGTGCCGCGGCCGCTGCGGGCTGGCAGGGGGGGGGCTGGGTTAGGAGCGTGAGAAGTTAGAAGCTCTGTTTTTATTGGCTGGTTAACCGCGGGGCGCTTTGGTTTTTATAAATGCTTTTATTACCACCGGGAGACGCCAGAGGACTATAGTTTTTTTCAGAGATTACCTGTTTAACATCAAACTATCAGGAGATAGTGGCAGAATGAAGAAATATGTTTAAAAAACAAGTTACATACTTAAGCTTCAATAGTAGTTCAACCTCGCGGTCTGTCCACACAAACGAATGAAAAAAAATAATAACAGGAAGTTGTGGCTGGGTTGAAGGGTTGTGACGGCACTACACTGCCACCTATGGGTTAGGCATATTCATTAAAACGCTCTGTGGTCAAAATAAACGGGGACATGTAGACGAACATTTTAAATATCCGAACATGTATGTACAGAGATATTTTTTTTGCGCAGATATTCGTTTTTCAAACACCAGGCTACGTGTGTACAGGGCCAGTAGCTGCTACAAAGGGGAGGTTGGTGTTCTCCAGGACATCACTGTAACTGGTTTAGAGCAGTTGAAGTTGTCTTCTCATTAATAAATATGGACACAAATGTCCAGTTTATGGTGATTTTATTTGTTGTGTTTAGTGTTTATACACAGCAGTAACATGTAAAGCATAAACGGAAGCTCAAACATCAAGGCTTTGTCTGTGTTGGGAGTGGAAAATCTCCAACGCACGGCACTTGACACAGAGCGGTGCGTTCAGTAGTGTCTGAACAGCCACGGTGCATTCAATAATGTGTTCTGTGTTATCACCATTGTATGTTCCCATACAATGACGAAATTGGCTCTGCATTTAACCCATCACTCGGGTGGAGCAGTGGGCAGCTATTGAAAGCGCCCAGGGAGCAATTGGGGATAAGGTGTGCTGCTCAGAGATGCCACGAGATGTGCAATGACTGGAGATCGAACCTGAGACTTTCAGGTCCTGAGTCGGCTGCCCTGCCTCTACCCCATCTCGGCCCCCCCGAGAGCATAGGAACCATGAAATTCAGAAAGAAACGAGCCATAACCATACAGAACCGAGCTCGGTAAACAAGCCATCTACACGACAATGTGGGCTTTCTAACAGCTTTGTTAATAAAGGTTGAATTCATATACCGGATTTTCCGGCGTATAAGTAGCTCCAGAGTATAAGACACGTCAGTCAAAAAAAAGCATCATGAAGAGGGGAAAAAGCGTATACAGTATAAGTAGCTTTGGCGTATAAGTCACATTTGTTATGTATTTATTTAATGGGTAAAATAGTTTAATTTCACCAGTGGTGCGCAGCGCCATCCATCCATCGCAGCCGGAGCCACTAGCTCTCCCAACATTCTTCCACCTGTACCAGCTGAGTGAAGGGAGCATGCAGGGGAGGACTCGCTGTTGCAGTTCTTACACATCTAAAGCTTCAGTCAAAAATGTTGTTATGAATTTGGGTGGGGGGGGTATATAAGTCGCTTTGGTGTATAAGTCATAGGACTGACAAGTCTGTGCAATAAAAAACCTGACTATGCCAGAAAATACGGTACTAGACTTTTTAAGGAGCAAGTCAGCCTTTGATTATGTTTGCTCTGTATATTCTGTTTAAATTTTAAGTGCACAGCTTTGTTTTTGGTTTTGTTATGGAGGAAAATATATATATATTTCAGACATTTATTTTGTACAATTACAGTTGTTTGTTAATAAATGTGTTTGTGTGCCAATTAGGACTAAGCTTTGACTCAAAAATATGTTTTTATTTATGGAAAGAAAAAATATCGAGACATATATATTGTATATCGCCATTCATCTTAAAAGTATTGAAATATTAATTTTGGTCCATATCACTCAGCCCTACTGGATAACCTTCCTGACGCAACCTGGACTCAAACCTGCAGCCTCGGGATGAGATTACAGTATAGTTACCACAGCCCAAAAATAGCCGTACTGTTCTGAATTTTAGCCCATGCTCTGGGAAGAGTTTTGATGGACGCATGGGCTTCAGCACACATTTGTATGGATACACACATATACATGTGCTAGGTTGGAGCAGTGGGTGGGCATCACAGGGTCAGCCCTAAATTGGTTCAGATCCTACCTCTCTGACAGATCCTTTTGTGTTTCCATCAATGATTTTAGCTCTGCAATGGCGGCTCTTAAATGGGGGGTTCCGCAGGGGTCCATCCTGGGTCCTCTCTTATTCTCCTTATACCTGCTGCCACTTGGTGCTATTTTACGGAAACACAACATACCCTTCCACTTCTACGCCGATGACTGTCAAATTTACCTTCCCCCAAGACAAAATGGTGCATGCTCTATTCAGCCTCTGCTCGACTGCCTGGCTGACATCAGGGACTGGATGGCTTTAAATTTCTTAAGTTTCAATAATAAGCAGTCTGAAGCCATATTGTTCCTTCCCAATGACACAACCTCGAACCACTGCATTGACCTGTCTGCTCTACCCCTGTCCGAAAAACAAAAAGTCACAAATCTGGGAGTGATATTGGATCCGTCCATGAAACTCAACAGTCATGTAAATATGATCGTCAAATCCTGTTTTTTCTAGCTGAGGCGACTGTCTAAGCTGAAGCCCATATTATCAAAAAATAACCTGGAGACAGTGATTCATGCATTCATTACATCTAGGCTTGATTACTGCAATTTACTTCTGCTTGGTGTCAGTCAGGCCACCATTGCACGATTACAACTGGTTCAGAATGCAGCAGCCCGATTTTTAACTAGTACCGGACCGGTACACGCAAAAGTGAGCACATTACACCAGTCTTGGCCTCCCTGCACTGGCTACCGGTTCATCTTTGAATCCAATTCAAAATTTTCATGTATGTCTACAAATCGCTGAACAGTCTCGCCCCCGTCTATCTCTCGGATTTGATACACGTGTATGTCCCACCACGTGCTTTGAGGTCAGCGGACCGGGTACTTTTAAGAGTTCCAATAACTCGTCTTAAGCGCAGAGGTGACAGGGCGTTCTCTGTAGCAGGCCCAAGACTTTGGAACGAGTTACCGCTGCTCATCAAACAGGCCCCCTCCCTCGCAGTTTTCAAATCCCGGTTAAAAACTCACTACTACTCCATTGCTTTCAACACCAGCTGATTTGTATTTGATAGTTTTATTTATGATCTGCAATGTTTTTATGTTTTTCGTGTTGTACTTCATTGTCTGTGTTGCCTGTTTGTTTGTTTGTTCAGCACTTTGGTTTGGACTTGTTCCTGTTTAAAGTGCTTTATAAATAAAATGGTATGGTATGTACCGGTATATGGAAATTAGATTTCTTCATCCCAGGGAAAAAAATAACTTTTTATTTTCTTTTTTTAAATATCAAAATAGTTTAGGCACATTTGTTTAATCAGGAAGTCATTTTAGAGCTGCAGAATTTTTATATACGTCTTGGGCTTTCATGCTGAAAGAATCAGCTATTAGCATTCACGTTATCAGAAAGTTAAGCATGCAAGCAGAGCACACGACTGTGCTAATCACAATGCTAATTAGTGTGTGATTCCTTCCATCCTCTGCCATGTCAAAGAGCTGTCTGTGTCGGGCACAAACAGTCCTTTAACTAATAAACCTGACTTGAGGATGTGCACATTTCGAATGCTAATGAAGTGAAATACTCTTGAACTGTATTTTTCCCACCATGTCTTTTCTTTAACTGCACCGTCTTCAGATTCCTTCTGTCTGTCACTTCAGCTCGAGGTGCTTCACTCCCAGACACTAATGCTGATCAGGGAGCGCTGGGGAGACCTGGTGCAGGAGGAGAAATACGTACCTGCTAAATACCTCACACTTTCAGTCTGGAAGTAAGACTTGGTCACAAGCACTTTTTTCTCAGAGTTAAATAAAGAACCTCAATAAAAACTATTATTTTTATCTGTAAATTTATATTTTACCCTCCAGTCAACAAGTTTTGGGTAAGAAAACGGGCACAGCGTCCGTTCATAAAGTCACCATAAAGATTGATGAATCGGATGGGTCAAAGCCTTTACAAATCTCCCATGAGCCTCCTCTGCCTGCCTGTGACTCAAAATTAATGGAGCGAGCCATGAAGGTAAAGCTGACATACTTTTATTTAATATACCGGTAAATGTGAAGGAAAAAAAAACTGGGCAGTAAAATAATTACACTTTTTATTCTTATTTTTTTGTTTAGATTGACCACCTCTCTGTGGAAAAACTTTTGATTGACAGTGTTCACGCCCGCGCCCATCAGAAGCTACTGGAACTCAAGGCCATTTTAAAAACCAGCAATCCCAGTGACAATTGTCTGCATTTCATCTTTTTTTATTACAAAAAAAATCTAACGTACATTATTCTTAGATTTTCATTTTGCAAAGCTTTTAAACCCCAGACCTGCTCAATCAGCTGCAGTCCTTTTACATCATTTTACATGTGGAAAATAACAAACACAACTATTTTTGTGGGATAACTTGTAATTTTGGTGAACTACATTATTAAAATCTTATTTTAGGTGTTAATTGTACAAATCCCACATTCTATTTCTGTCATTTAATATCTGTACGTTTCTGTGGAGTAAGACATTAATGTTTGTTTTGTTTTGTTCCCAGCATTCATTGAAACCGCTCTGCCCACTCTGGTTATTCCAATACTTGAACCCTGCGGTCGGTCGGAGTGTCTACACATTTTTGTAGACCTTCACTCTGGCATGTTTCAGCCCATGCTGTATGGACTGGGTAAAGTGGAGCATTTATTCAATTATAAAAATGTTCTGCTTGTTTTATTTATGTTAAGTTGGTTCCTGTGCTTAATGCGTATTAGAATGCATGTTTTGGGCGCTCAGTTAAAGAAACTGCAATTTATACTAACTCTTTTTATATTTGTATCAGTCCTAGAGATGCTGTTTTGTTATTGTTTTAAAACACGAACAATAAATTGTGTTCTTATTGTCACATTCTCAGCTCTCTAAACAAAATCTTGATTTGTTCTCCCTGTAGATCAGTCCATGTTGGATGACATTGAAAAGACCATCAATGACGATATGAAGCGCATACTGTCTTGGCTCCAGCAACTCAAGTAGGTGAAAAAAATAAAAATAGCTGCAGCTGACATCATAGCTAAGATCAGGCATGTTTCAGTCGATATAGTAACAACATTGGAAAGTTACAAAAAAGGTCATAGATTAAGAGTCTAAGAGTTGCTTTTAACTTGCAACAGTTGATTTCCAGTTAGTGGCAAGTTACCATATTTTCTGCTGTACACGTTGCACCGCCCTATAAGTTGCATCAGTCCAAAAATGTCTAATAAAGTGGAAAAATCCATAAATACGTCGCTTCGCCGTATACGTCGCATCAGTAATGCGTCACCGCTGACAACTTGGAAATGTGGGCCGGTGTTGTGCCAAAAATCAATTGGTTGCCAAATGGCAGCAGCATGAACTGGAGGACTTTAACAAGAATTTAACAAGATTTAACACTTAAAAACAATTACCGGTATTTGTTTGCTCGAAATTATAGTAAAGGTGTGTCTGTCTAACTTTTGCTTAATAAATGCACTTTGACGGTCACATCAGCTGAATTTCAAAAGCCAATACGCAGAAACAGGAACACGCAGTGACGAGTCACTGTGCATTTCTTAGAAATTTAACAAGATGAGCACCGAAAACGATTGTTTTTTTGCTCGACAGTATAATAAAGGTGTGTCTCAGTTAAACTTTTACTTAATAAATGCACTTCAGCTGTCAAATTAGCTGCATTTTGCTGTGGCGGCGCACCGAAATGAAGCTAGTTTGACGGTTGCTCCAGGCGTGATCTCTTAGCTGGATGAAAGTGGCAGGCTATGTCAAGCCGATTGTGTCATTAATAGCCTGTTACGATCCAACCAGGATCAAAACATATTTAATGGACACAGGACACAAGGAAAAGGTTTAACAAATTTATTAAAGGAACAAAGGGTCATCTGTAGGAGGGGAACCACCTCCAGCTTCTCCAGGCGTCCCACGTCCTAAAAAAAAAGAAAGTTCAACCGAAAGGTGGGTTTGGATAAAGCGGCCAAAAGAAAAATAAAGCTGCCCAACAGAGCCAACTCTATACAGAGCCGGCGAACCCTGTTAGACAGCGGGCTACCTCTACCAAAACTCTAGGCCTACAGGATGTAAAACCAAAAGAATAGCGAAAACTAGACTACCGCTTTACCCAACCAAAAGTAATGAAAGGAATTATGTTTCAACAACAAAAAGGCACGAGCCCCCACACACAGCTGCCTCTAACAGACAGCCACCAGAGCCCTCAGACTCTGAGACTCAAAAACCTCCAACACTTCAGCTCAGGTCCTCTACTCTAGGTCACTAGAGTCCACACGAGCACTAATGTACTCTACTAACCCCACTCCAGAATGAAGTGTACCAACAATCACTGTCTAGTGATCAACAAAACCTGGGAGGGTGGAGAAACTCCCAGTCTACCAAACAATCACTATCTAGTGATCAACAAAACCTGGGAGGGTGGAGAAACTCCCAGTCTACCAAACAATCACAGTCTAGTGATCAACAAAACCTGGGAGGGTGGAGAAACTCCCAGTCTACCAAACAATCAAGCAGCAGACTTCCACTGCTGACTGTAATATTATTTTAATGTCCTCTAAACACCAAAACCTGCTCACACCTCCTCTATTCTCCACTAACCATCCAAACCTCCACTAACCATAACCTCCACTTGTCCAAAACCTCCACACATTCTGGCTTGAGCTCAGTGCATTTAAAGAGAGAGAGAGTCAGCAGGTGTTGCAGCTCAGCTAATCAAGCCTGATTGAAGCTGAGTAAAAAAAAAAGTGCAGCAGGAGTAGTCTGCAGACTGCAGGTGACCAAAACAAAACT
>JBBPBX010048609.1:10933-25685 GCA_038048925.1 Garcialebias charrua | reverse complement strand
ATTCTGTTTTTATGGCCAGAAGCTGGTAATTAAAGTGTTTTGTGTTTGAATGATTAAAAAGTCACAATCAACATCCTTTATATATAAAATGAAAATGTTAGCCAGGTCTAGTACAAGTACTGAATAAAATAAAATAAAATCTAATTAAAAACGAGCCAAAGTGACTGCATCGTTCATGGAAACTTTTCTCATACTTTGTCTGGATGCATGCTGAATAATCTAGGAAGAAAAATCTAAGAAGGTTTATAAGTCAGGTCCTCTGGGTGGGTTCTTCTTGTTGAAACATTTTGTCTTTTATCCAAAAGACTTATTCAGTCTGAGGAGCTGCAACAAACCCAGTCTCATAAATAGCACCTTCTCATGGTGGATCCACCAGTTTGCTGGTGACAGCCTGAACCAGCTGTTCACATGCAAAAAGAGGACCGTCAGTCTAACAATCAATTATTGGTGCCCTGATGACCGCTTGCTATTCACAGAAGACTGATTGATGCAATAACAGCATTGTAAGAGGGGGACAGTCGAACACAGAGGCCTCCACCCCGTTTAATGATGGGCGGGTTCTCTTCACAAAGAGGGCTTCCTTGACTCCTCTCTCAAACCAACGTTCCCCACAATCAAGGATGTGAACATCTTAATCCCTGAAAGAGTGACGGCTGGCCTGCAGATGAGTGTAGACCACAGAGTCCTGGCCTGATGGTGGCGCTCTTCTGTGCTCATTTTATTGCTCACAGATTTTCTCATACTTCTACAATAAATCTTCTTGATGATGAGACTTTAATTGTCCTTCATCTCTGTTCACGTTAGTTTTAGATTATAGCTTCTGTATGGATTTTTCTCTCAAATCAAGGTTGAGTTGAATGCATATGACTGCAGGTAAGATAATTACTAATCATGCACCTTCACAAAACAAACATAAATCAATAATTTAAGAACACTGATTTTTACAGAGCAGTAGGTGGTGGGCCTTTAGATTTGATGGAAACTTTTGGCACAAGATTAAATGTTCAAAACTTCAAATTAGAGAACTGAAGATTAATCGTGCTGTTTCAAAGTGAATCACATATATTAAAAATACATTCTACTATTTTAAGCATGTGGATATACACAGTAAAATAGTAAATGTGCATAATGCTGTCACTTTTAGGTCTGACATTGGTACAGGGGATTATTTTATATTATACTCCAGATATTCTTTCCTGCACCATAAAGTAAATTAAACCTGCAAGCTGTGCTAAAACTACAGCTTAAGAAAGTCAATTAGATTTAACTAGGAGGACCAATTTATCCCAATCTTCTTTGTTTGGTAACCAAAATGCAGCAAAGCCTGAAGACCAACTCAGTTCAGATTAAAGTGGATCCATTTAAGCTAATTACAATGATCACAGCACCTTCTTTAAGCTTTACACGCAGATAAACCAAGAACAGAGTCTCCTGGATGATTTATTTGTTTCATTTTACAATAACATGTCTGTATTTTGCAGCGTTTATTCACAAAGGCGTGTGTTATTCAGTTCAGACACTAAATAAGGTGTGACATGTGGCTGCTTCACTTATATTCTTAAACTTAGGCATAAATTATTGGTAGATCTTTGGTAAATTTAAAAAAGATATTTGAATGATTGAAAGATGGTGTTGTTAGCCTTATTTCAGGATTGTGGCAGTGAGAAATTCATTAAAGTTCAAATAAAACTTACAATTTGATGTAAACATGTTACATTCAAAGAAAAGTACATTAACATTCTGTAAATTGCTAAAAAATATGTAATGTAAAACCAATATGTAGCTCACTTATATTACCCAAGGACTGATGGACACAACCATACAAAGTGGGTAAAGAAAATGAATGCATGGATGGAAAATGCAATTTATTAGTTTAGTTTAGTTTAGTTTATTTATTCATTTCAAATTTAAAACACAAAAGAAAAAAAATTACAGAACGATATGGAGAAATAAAATAACAAATTTAAAATGAAAGGAAGCAGAAGAAGAAAACAATCTTATAATATCTGCCCCTTTTTTTAAATTGCCATTTGAACAATCAATTCAAGCAAAAATCATCCATGAACCATATTTATAACTCATAATAATATAACAAATTTCTAGATTGCAAATATATAACATTTACACATAACTTTTCAACAATCTATTCTTGAATACAGACATTGACTGCGCAACTTTAACATCATCTTCCAAGCCATTCCATAAACCAATTCCATGTATTAAAGTAAAACGACCCCTTAAACTACCGTAGTTCTACAGTATATTGTGGTTTAACAAAAAATGTCTGTTCCCTTTAAATTATAACAACTTTTCCTTTTTAGAAAAAGCTTTTGAATATTTGAATTTATATACAACTTAACCAAACAGAAGAGGCCTTATTGGTGTCTCAACACTAGTTAGATAAGTTACTTATCTGCTAGAAGAATAGCTTCATTTTCAATGATCAAATAAGCAAAATCCAGACAATGAAATGAAACAAAGGCTAAAATGTCTACTTCTGCTGCCATCTAGTGGTCAGAATTTCCCATCAACCCTTGGTCCACGAGGAGCAGAATAAAATAAGTTAAAGATTCCTGTGTATCTTATTCCTGATTTGTGTGTTAGATGAAGAAAAAAAAAGCTTCATTGTAAAGTTTGCTCATGAGAAAGACAAGAGTCTTACTTTTCTGCCTGAAATCAAACGTTTTGATTTAAAGAGGCAACATGGAGAGACATATGCTGGTGAAGATTCTCAGTCATCCAGGACATGATAAATCAAAAAGGCGTTCAATTCAGGATCAACTGGACTTTATTTGTAACAGAAAACGTTTCGACTTCTGTCCAGAAGTCTTTTTCTGACTTCTGTCCAGAAGTCTTGAAAAAGACTTCTGGACAGAAGTCGAAACGTTTTCTGTTACAAATAAAGTCCAGTTGATCCTGAATTGAACGCCTTTTTGATTTAACATGGAGAGACAGTTAGAGCCTTTCATGAGGTTCAAAATGATAATTTCCCTCTAAGTGGATGTGATGGCACTGGATTGTTTCTCCCAAGTATTCACCGGAGCGTGTCGCTCACCGCTTTTTGTTAAAGGTTCAGTATGCAGTTTCTGTAGAACTGCAGCAGTTAGAAATATTTTCAACAGGCAAAGCATTCTGATCCCTCCCCCTCAGAGCCATATGTGGCTCTGCCCCCTTGTGGTCTGTTGAATTTCAAATTCAAGCTCTGTTTTTATTGGCTGATTCAAATTCAAGCTCTGTTTTTATTGGCTGGAAAATGGCGGGTCACCTTTTCTTTTTAGAAATGCTTATTTACCACCTGGAGAAGCAAGGGGACAATATTTTTTTTTTTTTTTTCAGAGATTACCTGGCTAACATCAGTCTGTCAGGAGGTAGTGACAGAGTGAAGAAATATGTTCATAAAAAAAGCTACATACTGCAGCTTTAAGAGGTGAAACCGGATCAACTCATTTCTGTTTTTCTGTGTAATCTCCTGCTGATTTCTGCACTGGAGAGACCCAAAGTGCTCATGGGAAGTTCTCCTAAACGCTCAGATGATTTTGTTCCTCCTTTAGAACAACCCCATGGACTCAATTTTAGTCAATTGGACTAAAAAAAATTCACATTCAGGCATTCATTACGCTGGAGTTGTTCGCTTTTCCAAATTTGAGACAATTATCCTGACAAATGCAAGCACAGCAGAGACGAGCCATTTTTCTTCAGCTCTATTGACACATATTGATTGGACATTACTGTGGGGGGTTGTTGCTGAGGTATGATCAAAACGTGTGAGAGCCTCTGAGCACACACACACACACACACACATTAAAATAAGGCTGCTTATGCACAAGGACATGGATTCAACAGAAAATGCACAACATTTTCAAGCAATTTCCCCAAAATGAGGACAAATTGACTGGATTAAACAAAACAAATGAACAAAATATAAAGATACTCATTTTGTCATAAAGACAGAAAAACAAACAACACTTTTGCTCTCATGTCAGTGGCTTAATGAGTCCTAATTACAATTTGCAAGCAAAATAATGTGAAGAGATGCCAGCAAGCATAGTTTCTTTACCCACAAAAACAGCCGAAATGACTGGAATGAGCAATAGTGATGTATGTGGAAGAAGAGATGTTTGAGATTGAGAGTCAGACAATTTAATTGTGTTATACGCTCAGGCTGTGGCCAAGTGGTTAGAGCGGTTGGTCTCCAATGGGAGGGATGGGGGTTTGATTCCACCAACAGTCACACGTTGAAGTGGGCAAAACACTGAGCCCCTCGTTGCCTCCGATGCATGTCCCATCGGTGTATAAATCTGAAAAAGCACTGATTCATCTTGGATAGATCTAGTAGAGCACTGTATGAAATGAGGGCACAGATTAAGTTGTAAAGCACTTGAGTATCTTGACAAGATAGAAAGATGCTTTATAATAATAATAATAATAATAATAATAATAATAATAATAATAATAATAATAATAATAATAATAATTTTATTTAAAAGTGCCTTTCAGGACACCCAAGGACACTTAACAAACCAATACAGTGCAAACATTATCAGTGACAAATTGAAATATAAAATACATAAAGATTATAAAATGCAAAATAATAAAAATACATTTAGTAAAGTTAATGATAAGCTAGTCTAAAGAGATGTGTTTTCAGGGCTGTCTTGAACAGAGAAAGGGAGGTGGTGTTTCGAAGGTCTGGCGGTAGAGCGTTCCAGAGGTGAGGGGCAGAGCAGGTGAAGGCCCTGCTCCCCATGGTGGAGAGGCGGGCAGAGGGTACATGGAGATGTAGTGAAGAGGAGGATCTGAGAGAGCGTGATGGGATGGAGATTTGTAGGAGGTCAGATAGATAAGGAGGGGCAAGGTTGTGGATAGCTTTGAACGTGAGAAGTAGAATTTTGAAGATGATGCGTGATTTAACCGGGAGCCAGTGGAGCTGCTGCAGGACAGGAGTGATGTGGTTATAGTAGGAGGTTTGAGTGATGACACGGGCAGCTGAGTTCTGGACCATCTGTAACTTGTGGAGAGATTTGTTGGGGAGGCCGTAGAGAAGGGAGTTGCAGTAGTCGATACGGGAAGTCACAAGACTGTGCACCAGGATGGCTGTGGAGCGGGGTGTGAGAGAAGGACGGAGACGGTTAATATTACGGAGGTGGAAATAGGCAGACCGAGTAATATTGTTGATGTGTGAAGTGAAGGAGAGAGTGGTGTCGAGGATGACACCGAGGCTCTTGACCTGAGGGGAGGGGGATAGCAGAGAGTTGTTAAGGGGGACGAGAAGATGTTCTGATTTTGAAATAGAGTTTTTGGTACCGACGAGAATGACTTCTGTTTTGTTGCTGTTTAGTTGAAGGAAATTGTTAGAAAACCAGTGATTTAGCTCAATGAGACAGTCGGTGAGGATGGAGGGTGGGTGGGTGGAGTTAGGTTTTGATGACAAGTAGAGCTGCGTGTCATCAGCATAGCAGTGGAAATGGACATTGTATTTGCGGAAGATGTGACCTAGTAAATGATGAAGAGGAGGGGTCCGAGGACAGAGCCTTGGGGGACACCCGTGGAGACAGGGGAAGACTGGGAGCGGAAGGATTTAAGCTGAATGAATTGAGTGCCGTCTCAAATGTAAACGTGCTTTATAATGGTTGGTATTGTAAAGCGCTTTGGGGCTCCTCACAGGGGGCTGGAAAGTGCTATATAAATAAGCTCCATTTACCATTTACCATTTAAGTAAAGTTCATTTACTATATTTGCTTGTGCTCAGAAGACTTGAGTTCAGATAAAAGTGTTTTGTTCACATTCAGTACCTGCATTTCACAGAATTGTGAACAGTTTGATTTAGTTCAAGATAACCTCATATGTTGGATTTGACTTCTCTAAATGGCTTTAAGAATCTGTTGGAATCCTGGCAAAAACCAATGCAGATATGTTCCTGTTTTAGATTTTCTACATCTGCCTTATAATCTGTCTGTTTTGCTACTTTGATATCTTTTTTAACTTGTTAAGAAAAAAAAAAACATCTGTATTTCTCTCTTATGTTGCATTGATTGTTCAAGGAAAATCTACTGTTGCTGTTGTCATCATTCTTTAGTTTGTAGACAGGTCTCTCTTGTAAATGAGTCCTCGAGGCTCATTGATATTAACCTGCCTAAATAAAGGTTGAATGAATGATTTACAACGAGTGTCGTTGATTACAGTGGACTCCTCTTTAAATGTGTTGCCAGGTGTTAAAATTCCCTTTAACTGCAACAGGTATGACGTGTGATGCTCCACATGTCGGGACTTTCAGACCAAACCAACGTGTCAGTCATTTCCACAGCCCCGTGGGGAGATTCCTGTGACTCCACTCCCTCGCTTTTCGCGTTTTTATTTATTTATTTATTTATTTATTTATTTATTTATTTTATTTTCGAGGTGGAGTCTGAACCCCGGACTTGACCAAACGCAGCAGCCGGAGGAGACAGGACCCTGCAGGAGCAGCTCGGATTCGGTTGGCACAGATCTGGGACGCGCGCACATCCGGGAAGGAACGCACAGAGACGGATTCACCGGAACCAGGAGGAGAGTCGATCCAGTCGATCCAGTTTTGAAACCAGCTGCAAACGGAGCAGCGAGGAAAATGGTGAATTATTTGATCCTGCTGTGGGTTTTCGCCCCGGTCGTCACCGGGAAGTCACCTCGACTCAAATTTGTCGTGCACGGTAAGAGCTGAGATTATTAACCGTCCTGAACGCACCAGCTAAATGTTTATGTGTGTTGGAAGTGGCAGAGATGGATGGATGATGGATGAATGAGTGAACGGTTGAAGAGACTGAGAGTGCATGAAGATGCCCTTTAATTTTCCACTTCGCCTCATTTAGACAACTGTTGTTTCTGATTATTAAGAAAAAAAACATAAGCATAATAAACATAATGGTGGGAATAATTCCCTAAAACACGCCCTCCTTCTGCTAGCTGGGTTATAAATTACACTCCTTTCATCCAGGCCCCATAAACATGCTCATATCCTCATATTTTTGCATTTATAAAATTTTTTTTTTTTAAAAAGACGATTTATTTTAGCCTCAACAACAAACACGGAACATGGCTCGGGTGTTTCTTTGCAACTGCATGCGCTGACATTCATTTATTTTCTGTTTTCTCTGTTTGTGCCATTGCAACTTGTGGCTTTTCTTTCCCTTTCTCCGGGTCATGTTGGGTGCTATGTTCAAATAAAACCACCAGAAGTTCACTTTTTTTTGTCCAGCTCACCCAGTTATAGTTCATCCTTGGTGAGAATGTCCATGCGCACAGAGAAGTATAAAACCAAAGGTGGTAACAATAATTAAAAAAAAATATAGCATGTATAACAAAACATTTTCTGTTCCAAGAGGGGGCTCATGGCGCCTTTTCGCCCCGCTCCCTGCAACGCCGTGTCTTTCTTTGTAAGGCACAGACGGTCATCAGTGAAAAGCGTCATTATTGTGAGTTATGACTTCTCTGAGGTTGACACATTCATGGGAGCAGACGTGTCCTTGCGGAGCTGCAATGCGGGACGCAGCAGCTGCTTCACACTGCAGCAGCAGGAAGGAGGACTCCCATCCAGGCACAGATAGGACTGATCAGAGTGGAAATAATAAATATATATATAAAAAACATCCATATGTAGGCTACACATTTAAAGGAACAAACAGGGAAGGAGGAGGAGAAGGATGAGTGGAAAATTCCAAGCCGACTCCTTGTTATCCATTCCACTCACGCACTTTACTGCACACACCTAATACATTCAGCAATCAATAGAGACGGGGTGTGTGTGTGTCAACTTCTTTCTATCTGGATCCAGATGAGCACCACACACAAACACACACACACAGGATGACGTCCATGGACGTGCGTGACATTTCAATCCGATGCATTCTCTAGCACATCCAGAAACAGGGTCGCAAGAGAACCTCAGCGTTGGAGCCGATTCAGCACCTTGGACAGCGCTAAGCCACTCCAGTGGAGAGAGTCAGAGTTTCTTTACTGCTCATTCACATCACGTGTGGTACTTGTGGTGGAACGAAATTGAAAGAACACTTGGGAAATCATCTTTGCATCGTTTACAATCTGTCCAGAAAGCAGCAGCTCGTCTTTTAACAGCAACTAAAAAAATTTGAACACATAACCCCTGTCCTGGCTTCCCTTCACTGTCTCCCTGTCAGCGGATTCTATGTTGCCAGTCCATACAATGGGCGTTATCAACTGTTATCATCCCCATTCATAGCGGCGAATAGGTCACAATCTACCTACTAGCATGTTCTTTTTTTTTTTTTTCATTTATAGATGGCCTCCCTTCACACCTTATAGCCATCCTCTCACTCCAATATGTATTTTTTTTATAGAGAGAAAGAAAGAAAAGAGAAAGTAAGACAACAAAACAACAATTATCCACAAAAAGAGCACAAGGCAAACACACCAAACCTCCATCCACAATCCTGCAAAGCACATGACAGAACACAGCAACGAAACATACAAGCATAAAGACTAATAATATTCATGACCTTGCAGTATATTTCTATAAATACACATACCCATACCTACAAATATATATACAGTATACATACATATACATTTATATTCATTTATATACCCATCTACATATCTGCATATATCTACATATACATCCCTGCATCCAATTGTGTGTGGTTGTGAGCATGCATAAGTGAATAAGGTTCCTCCAATAGAACATTTAGTAGCGACTGTGAAGCATCAGAGATCCGTCCCCCCAAAGCCCGAGACAGACGAAGGGGCGATCAAAGCCCAAGACCCCAGGAAGGACCCCGAGCCCAGAGTCCCCAGGACCACCCGAACAGGACGAGCCACTCGTCCACTCCCCAGATCCGACCAAGGGGAAGAACCGGACGAACCCCACCAGCGACCACACACAATGACCCCCCGGGGTCAACCGCGACAAATACACAGGCCCCCGCCGGAGCCCGCTGCACCGACGTAGCCCCAGGGCCGGTCACCGAGGCTCGGGCACCGGGGACGCCCATCCCTCAGGCCCAGACCCGACAGGACCAGAGGACCCGAGCCCCACCAGGCAGCCACCAGGCCGAGCCGACAAACGCCCAAGCGCCCAGCCCCAGATAGTGAGGGCCCCAAGCACGCCCGCAGGCAGAGGAACACCCACCAGGGGGCCACGTGGCAGGAGCGCGACACTAGGTAGCCTCAGAAGTATCAGAGAGGGGGCAGTCCAAGTCCCAGCCTGACACTTAAACATTCATACACAGACACACTCATTCAGACCCACCCTCATCCTCACCCTCAGTCACAGAAAGACAAACAATAACGACACGCTCCATTCATAATCCCGATGCACACTCTATACCCCCTAGGTCCAAGACATGTACCTGCTCCCTACATGGGGCAGCCCACATCCAAACCCAGGAGGTAGGCCCATTCATTCTGGGGCGGAGAGCAGCAGACATCCAAGACCCGGCCCACCCCGCGCCCCGCCAACAGGACAGGACAGGACACCCGAGCCCAAGCAGCCCCAGGGGCAGCGCACCGCCAGCTGTTATCATCCCCATTCATAGCGGCAAATAGGTCACAATCTACCTACTAGCATGTTCAACATAACGTTATCAGCGTTGTTATCGCTGTGAGTAGGCAGCTTGTTTCCGCAAACCTGGAAGTGTAGCGTTTTTGGTTTTTTCAGCTTATGTAACAGTTTTCCTCAACCTAAGCTTAAACCTGACCCAGAGGACCAACCCTAAACCTAACCCCCTTACCCTTGTGCCTAAACCTAACCAAGAGCCTAAACCTAACCGAAGACCCTTTACTCAAAACCTAATCACGTAGCTAAAGACGGAGCCTGCTGTCATCGCTTGTAACGGTGACAATGTACCTTTAAACCTACTAGTAGGTACAGTAGGGGCATTCTGACCGCTACGAATGGGGATGATAATAATTGATAGGGGCCATTTTATGGATGATAACATCCGAAGCGGGTGTCCCTGTCCACTTCCGGATTGATTTTAAGATTTTATTGCTTGTTTTTAAAATCTTAAAAGGTCTGGCCCCATCATATTTATGTGATCTTATTAACATCTACACTCCAGTAAAAGCACTCCAGTCTACCAACCAGTTTCTCTTAGATGTCCCCAGATCCAAAATGAAGTCAAGAGGTGATCGGGCTTTTGCGGTTGCTGCTCCAAAGCTGTGGAACAGTTTACCTGAGAATTTAAAGACAGCTCAGACTGTTAAGACTTTTAAATCTTTGCTCAAGACTCATCTGTTTTACTTGGCATTTGATCCACGCAAAGTCTGAGAACAGATTTTGAGCAGATTTTATTGTTGTTGTTGTGTTGTATTATTGTTAACTTTCTTATGTTTCAGTGGCACTAGATGCATTTTACTCTTTTATTTTTATTTTTATCTGTTTTAACTGTAAAGCACTTTGGTCAGCTTCTGTTGTTTTCATGTGTTATATAATTAAATTGACATTGACATTGACGAAATTGTGCACACAAGGTCCCAGCTGCATCCACCAATAGCAAAAAGGTAAAGCGCAAAAAGAAACAGTAAATAAGGATCTGCAATATGAGCTAAGATATACGTTAAATGGTACGCTAAAAGATCTGAGATAAATGCCAGTCACTAAAAGTGCAAAACGATACACCGAACAACAGCAGCATGTTTCTCATAGGTTGTGTTCGGCTATAATTTACTTGCTTAATGCGAGCACTAACATAAACTAGGATCTATTCAAAGCATGCAACAAAAATACAAAAAGAAGGCACCAAAAGTGAAAAAGAAACAAATCTACAGCAGCATGGTCCTATTGGCAGAGTGGTTCTGATGGCAGTGAGGTTCTCTTAGCAACATGGTCCAGTTAGCAGCATGATACTGTTAGCGGCGTGGTGTTGTTAGCAACAATAGCAGTTCTTGTTAGAAGATCTCTCCCACAGCATAATGATAATAAGAACTTCAGCAGCTGCCTCCCAGACTGCCCTCCAGAACCGGGCCCAGCAGACACATCTAGGTTTCCCCGTGGAACCAAGTGGGTCTGCCGACTTTGGTTCGATCAGGCAGCCGGAGGATCGTGTTAGCAGCATTAGCAGGTTAGCAGGTCCCGTTGGCAGCTCAATGGTAACAATGACTGCAGCAGCTGCCCTCCAGAACTGGGTTTCAGCAGACGGAGAACATCCAGATTTCCCCGCAGAACTGAACGGGTCTGTAGAGTTCGGTCCGTGCAGGCAGATGGAGGATCATGGAGACAGCCGCCATGACAGGCCTGAGGCTTGAAGGACTTGAAAGTCCTGACTTCAAATTTCTCAAAGTGTTAGCAAAATATTTCATGAACCAGTGGGTGGATTTTAATAAAACTCTGAGGTAATGCTTGAATGTACAATTGCAACGACACCCTTTCTCATCTTAAGCAAATTGTTCAAGGAATACCAGGTCTTTTTTTATTTGCCAAGCTTTTGAAAAAATGAGAACACTTGGGAAATTCCCACATCCTTTAAAAAATGTAATATAGCTGCAACAACCTGTTTTGGGATTTATGTGAGTGAATAAAACCAACTGCTTTATTTGCCTAAGGTGTTGTGAAAAAGCTCGGCTACATTTTGCACTGCCTTCATTTGTCAAACACCTCTGCTCAAACTTATTACAGTGAGTGTTTCCAGCCTGAAGACAAACAACAGGCCATTAAAAATTCTGAGCGAAACAAAGAATATGGAGATGACAGGTGCCATAAATCCTACACTAAGTGTTTGCAAGTGGTGCTTTCATTAAGTGATAAATACAAATCATCATATAGATGAATTGCACCCATTCTTTGTATAATGTAATACAAATAAAGATCAACAGGAGGTCTGTAATGTGAAACACCCCTGCAGCTGTAGCTGAAGCAACACCTTGTTAAAACTCCAACAAGCAAATGATGCTCAGGATTGCACTCTCTGTGAAGGAGGAAAGGTGGTTGTATTAGTTCCTGAACAGAGGAAAGAGGTTCTTAAATGATCTCACTGGGGAAATGATTACCAGATAAGTAACAATAAGCAATATACAGACCTGGATAACTTGGTTGGTATCCGTGCACAAATAAAACGACGAAAACGATGTGACTGGAGACAGAAAGGTTCAATTTTGAAATGCCTTCCAGAGGTTTTGTGGTTTGGGAACATCCATTTCGGTTCATTCAAGTCTGGCATTATTTAGTTTTTGTTTTTCTCTCTATGGCAAAGTTCTCCTGACTCTTTTATGGAGCTCACAATGATTAAAAATGTGCTGAATGTTGCTTGGAGATAATCTTTAATGGTTTTAGATAGGAATGCACCGATCTGATCCCGATACTTAACTCTGGGTATCGGCTGATACCGATCCAGTTCCGATATCATCATCACGTGTGTTACACCATATTCTGTGACTACTGTTTTAACATTGTGTGAGTTTAACCCAATGAAGACACTCTGAGACTCGCAACAGGAAACACCCAAACGTTAATAGCACACAAGAGGCAGCTCTATATCACAGACGTCCATCTCACTCATGGTGCGGCCTGTAACACTGAAATACCGCTAAGCATTATGGGAAAGACAACACAGTCCACTCCCCTTATATATTCACTGATAAAATCTTGGGGCTATTGGAAAGAGTTTTAATTAAAAAAAAAATTTGTGTGGAGATTTTTTATTTTTTTATTTAAAGTTTTTATTCATTTTACATATTAATAATAAAAAATAACATAAAAGATAATGGAAAAAACATTTAATAAATTTGTGAAATAATTAAATTAAATTTAATTTAATATTGATCTGGGAAATAAAACAGATTCAAATAACATCAGTACATTTATAAATTAAATGTATAGTTTAAATCTGTTCCGTTGATCAAAGCCAGCAAGAATTACAACTCATAGTGCCACAATCAAAAATGAAACTTAAAAACAGTGGGGCAGTCAACCACCCCTGCATTAGGTTTAGTTTTAGAGATAATTATGTTTATAGTTTTTTAAATAGGTTTAGAGATTCATATTTTTTGCTTTTTGTTTGTGAAACAAGGTCAGAGGAAGCTGTTTCTGGTTCGGTCGATTGAACCTGTTGTTACACTATATTCTGTGACCTGCAACAGTGCATGCAACACCACCCCCTATGGTCACAATATACTGTAGTGGTTAATGGGAGTGGACTGTGTTGTCTTTCCCATAATGCTTAGCGGTATTTTAGTGTTACAGGCCGCACCATGAGTGAGATGGACGTCTGTGATATAGACCTGCCTCTTGTGTGCTATCAAAGTTTGGGTGTTTCCTGTTGTGAGGCTCAGATTGTCTTCATTGGGTTTATCTCATGCAATGTTAAGAGGTAGTCACAGAATATGGTGTAACACATGTGCTCTCTGTACGTGGATCGGAAATATCTGTAGGTTGGATCGGAAAATCCGATATGTAAATTATGCTGGTATCGGATACCGATACTGGACCAGATCGGCCCCATCCCTAGTTTTAGATGGTTTTCTTGGATCTTTTCTATCATCTTCAATATCCATCGAATCAAGCTGGGGTTGCAATCCTTCTTGCGTCCACATCCTGGGAGGTTGACTATAGTTCCTTGAACTTTTTAATAATATTGACCGTTGCAGTGACATGAATATGAAGCAGCTTGGAGATGGTCTTGTAGCCTTTACCTTTAAAGGTGCAGTCTGCAGTTTCTGTAGAACGTAGCACTTAGAAAAAAATTCAACAGGCAAAGCATTCTGGTCCCTCCCCCTCAGAGCCATATATGGCTCTGCTCCCCCTTGCTCTGCTGAAATTCAAATTAAAGCTCTGTTTTTATTGGCTGGTTAACGGCGTGTCACTGTGGCTTTTTAGAAATGCATTTAGTAACACTTGGAGAAGCAAGGGGACTATAGTTTTTTCAAAGATTACTTTGTCTAACATTAGTCTGTCAGGAGATAGGGACAAAGTGAAGAAATATGTTAAAAATATATTTTTAGAAAACTTACAGACTGCACTACAGAAACTGCAGACTGCACCTTTAACATGGATATCTAAAATAGTTTTCTGAGCTCCTCAGACAGCACTTTCCTTTTCATTCTCTGCCTCATGTTCAGTGTAGTGCACGCAACCCAAAGAGTGGCATGTTTGTTCTTTTTATTTAGGCTGATTGGCTGAAAGGCTTGAAGACACCAATTAAGGTCATCCAGTATAAAACTTGATTATAATACAAAAATGAACAGTATTAAGAGTTTTGACTTAAAAAATTAACCGATTTTAAGAGTGCCTAAAAATCTGTTCATGGTATTTTAGCATGTCTTTGTAAATCTGTCAACAATATTTCACTTCAAGCAGACACATTTAAACATCACCCTGCATTTAGGGTTTGAAATCTGTCAACCTGAATCCTATTTTGTTCAACACCCTCTGAGAAGTGACTTCTGAGCGACAATGTGTTCTACAGCAGGTCTTTGTTCAGGTGCTTTGTGGTGCTGGCCAGATCTTGTCCGGCTCGCCGCTCAAAGCTTTTATTCCCTTGTAGTAAATATCTCTTTGCTGCCTCTGCATTTGGAGTAATGTGTGACAGAATCAGAAAAGTGAAACTGGAGGTTGTACGGGCAAAAACAGCCAGATAGAAAAAGATAAAAAGCCTCAGAGACGAAAAGGTAAAGTTTATTTTCTGTGGAGGCTTTGGCTATGATACAAAATCTTAATCCAGCCATCTAACACACACACACGCACGCACGCACACACACACACACACACACACACACACATATATATATATATATATATATATATATA
>JBBPBX010048608.1:11711-25685 GCA_038048925.1 Garcialebias charrua | reverse complement strand
GCCAGACACTAAGAGATTTGCACCCCTAGTCCCAGGTGATCCTGGAATGGTTCTCCCCTCGTCTGTCCACCCTACAGATGACATATTTACCAGGGCGACACAATCAGGTTACAAATGTTCTCTCCCGCCAAAGGTCTGCTCTGCGAGAATGTCCCTCCACAGTGACATAGTGCAAATGATCTTGGACTGTTTTGGTCAAGCGGAGGTGGACCTGTTTAAACAGAGGAGTCAACCCAATGTCCCCTATGGTACTCCCTTAAGGGGGCATCTGGTATGCAGGGCCAGGACACGCTGGCTCATCCTTGGCCAAGGCTTCTTCTATATGCCTTCCCACCCCTTTCTCTGATTTGGCCAACCATTCACAGAGTCCTAGAGGAGGGCCACAGAATGCTACTGGTGGTCCCATATTGGCCAGCATGATCATGGTTCCCACTATTACAGAGTTTATGTCAGGACGTCCCATGGCGTCTTCCGACCAGGAGGGACTTGCTGTCTCAGCTGGGGGTGGGGGGTATTTGCTATGGTACCCCAATCCTCAACGTCTTCAGCTGTGGGTGTGACCGCTGCAAGGCCAGGACAGCAGTTGACTGGAGTTTTGAGCCCCGTCAAACATACCATCTTGGGTATTAGGGCACCGTCTACTCGTCATCAGTACGAAAACTGGTGGTGTGTGTTTTCCCAGTGGTGTTCTGATCACAATGAGGATTCAGTCTCCTGTGTAGTACCTACCATTCTGGATCTAAAAAAGCTAAGTCTGGTCCTCTGGACATTCATTAAAACAAAACAAAACAAAGCAAAAAATTGTAGAAACGTTTCGTCTTTCGTCCGAAAGACTTCCTCAGTCTGAGGTGCCGTGTTCAGCTCAGTCTTATAAATAGCACCCTCTCACAGTGTTACAGAACCAGTTGGCTTATGACAGCTGAAACCAGCTGCTCACATGATCAAGGAGGCCCATCAGCCTAATGGTGTGGTCACACCGAGCAGCGTTTTTACCTCAAAGCTTCCAGCCTCCATGTAAAGTCAATGGTGGACGCACCTAGGCACCTCCTGGCGTCTGGCGTCAGGTCGCGTGCGTGTTGAGCGTGCTGATGAGCGTTTTTTCGTGCACGTGAACCGGCGTCGGCTTCCAAGTTCCGCTTCAGCTGAGCTGAAGTTTTCGCGGTTCAAACTTTCAAACGCCGCTCAACTCCACCTGATTGGTTGGTGTGTCAACCAATCAGGGAGAGTCGGGGGGCAGAAGAGAGGGGGCAGTGGGAGAGTCCCTATGTGACGCGGAAACGAGGGTGCGCGCGCACTATGTGACGTATTGTTTGTCGGAAAAAAAAAGAAAAGACCCGCGAGCTCGTGAACTATGGAAGAGAAACTCATTGTAGCTGTGTGTTCGCGACAATTCCTTCACGACCAGTCAAGTCTGCTCCACAGAGACGGAAATAAACAGCTCCTCCTCGCCTGGCGGAGTGAGCAGGACTCCGTGTGCAGGGCTCTGTATACCGGTAAGCTCCTCCCACACACCCAGCAGCTTCTGGCTTCTGGCTTTTTGGTCTGAACACGCTGCATTCACAAGTGCGTCCACTTGCGTGCGTGAGGAGCATTTTGGAGGTTCAAAACGCTGCTCTGTGTGACTGTACCATAACAATGGATCGTTAGCACCCTGATGGTTGTTTGCTATTCACAGAGGGTTGAGTGATACTAGCAGTACAGTATAAGAGGGGGACAGCTGAACCCGGAGGCCTCCACCCCTGTTTAACGATGGGCGGTTTCTTTTCACAAAGATGGCCTCCTTTATTCCTCTCTCAAACCATCGTTCCTCTCTATCAAGGATGTGAACATCTTCATCCCTGAAAGAGTGACCGCTGGCCTGGAGATGAATGTAGACCGCAGAGTCCTGACCTGATGATGTTGATCATCTTATCCAAGATGGCGCCGGTTGTTATGGCTTGCTATCTAACTCCTCTCCTGAACTTTTTACTGCTGTTCATGTTCTGCCTTTTTTTTCATCGACGATGCATCCTCCTCTATGATCGCTCAACTCTTCTAAGTCTCCAAGACTCGCTGATCAACACACCGGCTACTGGCAAATATGGACATTTTAAGCCTCCTCCACCTCCACCGTTCCTGGCGTCCATTCCAGCGTACTTACAACGCAACGCGACCACGTTGCCACGCAACAAGCGACGCAGAAGACGCGGAACGAGGGCAGGCGTGCTGGTGAGATTTAAAAAGTATCTCTCGTCTCACAACACGCCGACGGCTGACTTACCTCCTGAATTCAGCGTCTTTGATGTCCGTCGTTCCTTCGCTCGTCGCCACAGATGCCTTGTTGCTATCAATCATGACGCCAGCGATCAGTATCCATCTTGTCCCCCGGTGAGGACTGTGAAGCGAGGCTGCGTTAAACAGAACCTCCGCCCGCTCGCTCGAGCTGAGAGTGACGTAACTGGCTGCGTTCCAACCCGTGCAGCACTGTTTAACGCCAGATCGATCACAAATAAAACTTTTATATTAAGTGATTTGATCTCAACTCATCGTCTGGATCTGTTCCTGATTACTGAAACCTGGCAGAAAACAGGAGACCACAGCTGCTTCTCAGAACTCCTCCCACCTGGTTTTTCTTATCTGAGCGCACCGCGTGGGGCTGGAAGAGGGGGAGGGCTCGCTGCTGTGTTCAATGAGGAGGCGTTCAAATGCCGCATGTTGCCTCAGAAAAACTACAACAGTTTTGAAAGCATGTTTTTTGTGCTGGAATCTGCTAAACCTCTGCTGTGTGGCCTCTTTTATCGGTCTCCACAATACAATAAAAACTTTCTCAGTGAGTTTTCAGAACTACTGGCTGACCTGCTGCCAAAGTTTGACTCTTGGCTTTTCTGTGGAGACTTCAACGTGCACACCTGCTGCCCAAGTAATCAGCTTGGATGTGAGTTTCAGGACTTTCTGGACTCTTTCAACCTGTCACAGTCGGTCTCGGGGGCCACGCACAGTCAGGGTCATACACTGGACTTAATTATCTCCCACAGCCTTCAAATACCTGCTGTGGAGATCCTGGACATCTGTATTTCAGACCATTTTGGCAGCACGGTGGCACAACTGGTAGAGCTGCTGCCTCTCAGCGAGCAGGTCCTCGGTTCAAATCCCGGTCCGGGGGCCTTTCTGGGTGGAGTTTGCATGTTCTCTCCGTGCATGCGTGGGTTTTCTCCGGGTGCTCCGGTTTCCTCCCACAGTCCAAAAACATGCATGTTAGGCTGATTGGTAACTCTAAATTGACCCTGAGTGAGACAGGTCCCTCTTGTAAATGAGTCCCCATGGCTCAATGAGGCTAGCCTGTATAAATAATGGTTGAATTGAATTGAATTTTCCCATATTATTTGAAATTTTCACCTCTCCTGCACCGAAGGCTATTCTCCCAGCACGTCTCTGCCGCTCCATCACCCCATCCACCCCAAGTCAGTTCACTGATGCCTTTAAGAGCACTGACTTTTGCTCTGCTGTCAGCCTGGACCCATCTCTACATCCTGAGGACTTCATCACCTCCTTCCATCACACCTGCACAACGATCTTGGACTCCATCGCTCCTCTCAAACAGGCATCTTCAAAAAACAGACCATCACCATGGCTCAACGAAACGACGCGGGCTCTTCGACAACGTTGCAGAAAAGCAGAGCGAAAATGGAGGCGCGACCGGCTTCATGTGTCCCAGGGAATACTGAGAGACTGTCTCTGTGATTATCAAAATGCTGTGAAACAGGCTAAGTCACAGTACCTCTCCAATTTAATCACCACCAGCTCCAACCGGCCGAAGACGCTATTCAACACACTCCAGTCTGTTATCAATCCATCTGTCAATGTTCTGAAAACTGTCACTCAGTCTACCTGTGACGACTTTCAGAGCTATTTTGTCAACAAAATTGACTCTATCAGGCAGAACATTGTCAGTCCATCCAACACCATCCAGTCATGTGCATCTGCAATAACCACAGTTGTTTTTGACCAGTTCGACCTGGTTACACTGCCTCACCTCATCAAGGTGGTTCAGTAGATGAAACCAACTAACTGTAGCAGTAGAGAAAGATGCCTGATTAGGCTGATGGGTTCCAGGTGCGAATGTTTGGTTGTTAAAGTGGGTGTGGTATAAGAGCAGCTGCTCTGCATGCGGGCAGACAGGGTCGTCTTCACACTTCGCCGTGTGGCTGGTGCCGTGGGTTCTGACCGTCATGGTGTCCCATGGGTTTTGGCCGTAAAGGCAACCAGTCATTGAGTGTGGTACGGGCTGTTTGACTGCTGGACGGTAGAGCGGTGCTGGGCTTCTTCCCTCCCTCCGGCTACGAGGATGTGTGTGTACGTGTGTGTGTGTGTATATGGTTGTGAGGACCAGCAGGTCTCCCCCATCGGGACCACTGCTGCTTTGTTTCCGGAGACTGCTGCTTTATGAACACGGACTGTGGTGTCGTCAGCTGTTCCCCTTGCAATGGCACATAGAGTGTGACGTCAGTGTGGCGACTTGCCTTTTCTACGGCATGTCGCGAGTGCCAGAACCAGTGAAGGGTGAACTGTATTGTTGTTGCAACCCTGTATTTATTGAAGTAATTTATTGTATTTATTGAAGTAATTTAGTGTCTTGGGGTTTAAAGGGTTTTTGGGTTTGTTATTTAGTTGGGATAAAATGAATGAAATAATTACAAAAAGAATGTTGAACATGATGTAAATAAATAAAGAATGTTTTAAGATGTTTTAAGGTACCTGTAAATAAATTATCATTGTTATTTTGAACAGTTGTCCCGGATGTTTTAATCAGTGCAAAGCGAACCTGTGTGGCCTTTAAAGTAATAAGGTAATCTCTGGGTGAAATTCCCAGGGTGGCGTTGTTGTTCTTAATTTATTCATGCTCTCAGGGCATGAGTAATGCCACATAACTGTTCTCTGGACATCATTCCATCAAAAATATTCAAACATTCTTTTGATGTAATTGGTCCTTGTGTTTTGTCATTTATTAACAGCTGTCTATCTTCAGGTTTTGTGCCATCTGCTTTCAAACATGCTGTGGTCAGGCCTCTTCTCAAAAAACCAGGCCTAGATCCTACAGCTCTCTCTAATTTCAGGCCAGTTTCCCATCTGTCATTTCTATCAAAGGTCCTAGAAAAGATTGTTTTTATTCAACTTCAATCTTTTCTAGAGCTCAACAACCTGTTTGAAAAATTTCAGTCAGGTTTTCGAGCTCGTCACAGTACTGAATCTGCACTGCTCAAAGTGCAGAATGACATTCTTCTGTCTCTGGATGCAAAAAACCCTGCTCTGCTGGTGATGTTAGACCTCTCAGCAGCTTTTGACACCGTCGACCATCAGGTACTAATCAACCGCTTGTCTCAGCAGGTTGGCCTCCAGGGAGCTGTGCTTGAGTGGTTCAAATCTTACCTGTCTGGGAGAACTTTTTCTGTCATGATAGGTGATCTGTCCTCCTCTTCATCAACCCCTCTGACCTCTGGCGTACCACAGGGATCTATTCTAGGGCCAGTCCTCTTCTCTCTTTACATGCTGCCATTAGGATCAATCATTGCACGTCATAACCTGTCTTTTCACATGTATGCAGACGATTTACAAATCTATCTGCCAGTCACTCCCAACCCCTCACTCAGTTCAAACACTCTTGTCAACTGCTTAAATGACATTAAGCACTGGCTCTCTCAAAACTTCCTCCACCTAAACACAGATAAAACTGAATGCATTTTATTTGGTGCACCTGATGACACCAGCAACATCCTTCCCAGTCCCAGTTTTGGTTTTCCCCTCCCCCACTTCAACCCGGTGGTCAGAAATCTTGGAGTGCAGCTTGACTCCAACTTAAAGCTTGATAAACAGATCAGTTCTGTTGTCAAGACCAGCTTTTTCCAGCTCCGTCTGCTCTCTAAAGTAAAGTCATTTCTCAGCCGTGGTGATCTGGAGAAGGCCATCCATGCCTTTGTGACCTCCAGACTTGATTATTGTAATGCTTTGTATGTTGGTATTAATCAATCCTCCATCTCCCGTTTACAGCTTGTACAGAACTCTGCCGCGCGCTTTTTGACCAACACACGAAAATATGAACACATCACTCCTGTCCTGTCCTCTCTACACTGGCTCCCGGTTCAGTTCAGGATACAGTTCAAGCTGCTGCTGTTTGTTTTCAAAGCTCTGAATGGACTTGCACCTCTCTACATCTCAGAACTTTTGAAAGTCCATCAGCCCGGCAGAGATTTACGATCTGCCAGTCAACACCTGCTGGAGGTGCCTCGCTCAAGGTACAAACAATGGGGAGACCGGTCATTTTCTGTTGCCGGCCCAAAAGCCTGGAACAGCCTCCCCCTTGAGCTGCGTGCCACCTCTGATCTGACTCTGTTCAAAACCAGACTGAAGACCCACTTGTTCAAAAAAGCTTTCAGTGTGTAACTTTTATTACTTTTGGTATTTTAGTATGTAGCATTTTTATTTCCATTGCCTTCTTTTATTGCTGTTGTTTCTTATTCTATTTTCATTGATTTATTGTTCCAGTTTATTCATCTTTTTATCCTGTTAAGCACCTTGGTCAATGCAAGGTATTGTAGGAAGGTGCTATACAAATAAAGTTTATTATTATTATTATTATTATTATTCTGTGCTGGGCCATCCTTTTGGCCAGTGGCTGTTTAGTTTCCCCAATATAAAACTGATCACAGCCCTCCTGACACTGAACAGCATACACAATATTACTCTGTTTTTGCCGGGGGACTGGATCTTTGGGATGAACCAGTCTTTGCCGTAATGTATTTTGGGGTTTAAAAGCCACTGGGACGTTGTGTTTAGAAAATAAACGTCTCAATGTCTCTGAAACCCCTGCAACATATGGAATGGCCACTGGTCTGGGTCTGGGTTCCTTCTTTTCACCTGATGGCTGGCTGGAGTCCTGTTTGGGTTTCTTCTCTGCTTTCAGGAAGGCCCAGTTAGGATATCCACATTTCTCTAGAGCCTGTTTTGTGTGTGATTTCTCCTTCTGTCTGGCTGCTGAGTTAGTGGGGACGCTGTCTGCTCTGTGATACAGAGTCCTGATGACTCCTAACTTGTGCTCCAGAGGGTGATGGGAGTCAAACTGTAAATACTGGTCTGTGTGGGTGGGTTTGCGGTACACCTCAGTTTGCAAATTTCCTCTATCAGAAACTGAGACCTCACAGTCCAAGAAAGCCAACCTGCCATTTCTTACATCTTCTCGTGTGAACTTGATATATTTATCCACAGAGTTGATGTGATCAGTGAAATGTTGGACTTCCTGAGATTTAATTTTAACCCAGGTGTCGTCAACATACCTGAACCAATGACTTGGTGGTCTCCCTGAAAAGGACGTCAAGGCTCTCTTTTCTACCTCCTCCATGTACAGGTTGGCAACAATAGGAGAAACTGGAGACCCCATAGCACACCCATGTTTCTGCCTATAATATTGCTCCCCATATGTGAAGTAGGTTGACTGCAGGCACAGTTTCAAGAGTTGACACAGTTGCTCTGTGGAAAGCGTGGTCCTGCTGTTCAGAGTGGTGTCTGATTTTAACCTTAAACAGACCACCTCTACTGCCTCATCAACAGGAATGCACGTAAAGAGTGATGTAACATCAAAAGAGACCATTGTTTCATCAGTCTCCATGATGACATCCCTCACCTTATCCACAAAGTCCATGGTGTTCTGTATGTGGTGTTCTGAGCTGCCAACTAAAGGGATGAGTACAGATGCCAGATATTTGGAAACATTGTAAGTGACCGAGTTAATCATGCTAACAATTGGTCTTAAAGGTACACCTTGTTTGTGGATTTTGGGTAAACCATACAGACTTGGCGTGGCCTCCCCTGGGTACAGTCTGTGGTACAGAATACTGTCAATAGCCTTGTCCTGCTTCAAAATTTTCAGGCAATCTATCAACTTCTTCTTGTAACCACTTCCTGGATCTCTTTTCAGCGGTTCATAAGTGGTTAAGTCACTAAGGAGTGACATAACTTTCTCATGATAGTCTTTCTGGTTCAAAATCACTGTGCACCTTCCTTTGTCTGCTGGGAGAATTATGATGTTTTTGTCCTTGCTAAGCGTGGTGAGTGCATCCCTCTCTTCTCTACTGATGTTGGAAGGTGGTGGTTTAGCATTACTGAGACAGGCTGAAACTTTGACTCTGAGTTGTTCTGCTTCAAACTCTTTAATTTTGTTGTTACGGATGGCTGACTCAGTGGCTGTGATCATCTCCACCAGTGGAATTCTACTTGGTGCCACTGCAAAGTTTAGCCCCCTGGCAAGAATCTCTGTTTCCGGCTGAGTGAGCTTACTTTTGGTACTTTAGTATGTAGCATTTTTATTTCCATTGCCTTCTTTTATTGCTGTTGTTTCTTATTCTATTTTCATTGATTTATTGTTTCAGTTTGTTCATCTTTTTATCCTGTTAAGCACCTTGGTCAATGCAAGGTATTGTAGGAAGGTGCTATACAAATAAAGTTTATTATTATTATTATTATTATTATTCTGTGCTGGGCCATCCTTTTGGCCAGTGGCTGTTTAGTTTCCCCAATATAAAACTGATCACAGCCCTCCTGACACTGAACAGCATACACAATATTACTCTGTTTTTGCCGGGGGACTGGATCTTTGGGATGAACCAGTCTTTGCCGTAATGTATTTTGGGGTTTAAAAGCCACTGGGACGTTGTGTTTAGAAAATAAACGTCTCAATGTCTCTGAAACTCCTGCAACATATGGAATGGCCACTGGTCTGGGTCTGGGTTCCTTCTTTTCACCTGATGGCTGGCTGGAGTCCTGTTTGGGTTTCTTCTCTGCTTTCAGGAAGGCCCAGTTAGGATATCCACATTTCTCTAGAGCCTGTTTTGTGTGTGATTTCTCCTTCTGTCTGGCTGCTGAGTTAGTGGGGACGCTGTCTGCTCTGTGATACAGAGTCCTGATGACTCCTAACTTGTGCTCCAGAGGGTGATGGGAGTCAAACTGTAAATACTGGTCTGTGTGGGTGGGTTTGCGGTACACCTCAGTTTGCAAATTTCCTCTATCAGAAACTGAGACCTCACAGTCCAAGAAAGCCAACCTGCCATTTCTTACATCTTCTCGTGTGAACTTGATATATTTATCCACAGAGTTGATGTGATCAGTGAAATGTTGGACTTCCTGAGATTTAATTTTAACCCAGGTGTCGTCAACATACCTGAACCAATGACTTGGTGGTCTCCCTGAAAAGGACGTCAATGCTCTCTTTTCTACCTCCTCCATGTACAGGTTGGCAACAATAGGAGAAACTGGAGACCCCATAGCACACCCATGTTTCTGCCTATAATATTGCTCCCCATATGTGAAGTAGGTAGACTGCAGGCACTCATCAACAGGAATGCACATAAAGAGTGATGTAACATCAAAAGAGACCATTGTTTCATCAGTCTCGATGATGTCATCCCTCACCTTATCCACAAAGTCCAAGTTGTTCTGTATGTGGTGTTCTGAGCTGCCAACTAAAGAGATGAGTACAGATGCCAGATATTTGGAAACATTGTAAGTGACCGAGTTAATCATGCTAACAATTGGTCTTAAAGGTACACCTTGTTTGTGGATTTTGGGTAAACCATACAGACTTGGCGTGGCCTCCCCTGGGTACAGTCTGTGGTACAGAATACTGTCAATAGCCTTGTCCTGCTTCAAAATTTTCAGGCAATCTATCAACTTCTTCTTGTAACCACTTCCTGGATCTCTTTTCAGCGGTTCATAAGTGGTTAAGTCACTAAGGAGTGACATAACTTTCTCATGATAGTCTTTCTGGTTCAAAATCACTGTGCACCTTCCTTTGTCTGCTGGGAGAATTATGATGTTTTTGTCCTTGCTAAGCGTGGTGAGTGCATCCCTCTCTTCTCTACTGATGTTGGAAGGTGGTGGTTTAGCATTACTGAGACAGGCTGAAACTTTGACTCTGAGTTGTTCTGCTTCAAACTCTTTAATTTTGTTGTTACGGATGGCTGACTCAGTGGCTGTGATCATCTCCACCAGTGGAATTCTACTTGGTGCCACTGCAAAGTTTAGCCCCCTGGCAAGAATCTCTGTCTCCGGCTGGGTGAGCTGTCTGTCAGATAAATTCTTCACCCACTTTTCTGTCTCCCTGGCATGTAACTGTGTATCGGAGTGTTGTCTTACACTGAATGTGTTGTTGTTGGAATTGTGATGGTGTTGACGAGTTATCAGTAAGTTAAATTTGTTTTGTTGTCGAGTCTTGGACTTGACATGCTGTGCTAAGCGTGCCTGATCTGTACAGTCCATCACTTGCTGAAGTGTGGTCTGATCTAGGCACGTTGTTAGTTTTTGTTTAATGTGCTCTTCTTTGGCCTTCAAGGCCTCAATGGTAAAATTGGTCTGTCTTACCCGTTCATTCAGCAGCTGCGTCTGTGCCTTCTGAAGGATCTTGCTTGCCCGGTGCCCGCTGACCGACAATTTCAGTTCCAGGCTCTTGGGAATAATGCCACTTTGTCTGCATCTGAGTTGAATCGCAAGTGGTTCCTGTAGTCTGCCCTCTTCCTAGCTGTTCTCTCAAACTCTCTAACAAGTTTGAGGCAATATTGGCCAAAGTGGTTCAAAATATCCTGATGCATGCTCATCATACCCTTATGCATTCTAATAATAATAATAATGTGTTTGTCTGTCATCTGCGTATGTTTCCCATACACAGACGAAATTCGTCTCTGCATTTAACCCAACCACCCCAGGTGGTGCAGTGAGCAGCCAGAGGGCGCTCGGGGAGCTGGAGAATTAGGTGTGCACTCATAGACACCCCAAGGTGTGTAGTGGCCGGGACGCGAACCCGCGTCCTTCGGGTCCCAAGTCAAACGCCCAGCTGATCCTTGATCATGTGAGCAGCTGGTTTCGGCTGTCATCAGCCAACTGGTTGTGTAACACTGTGAGAGGGTGCTATTTATAAGACTGAGCTGAACACAGCACCTCAGACCTAGGAAGTCTTTCGGACAAAAGACAAAACGTTTCTACAATTTTTTTGCTTTGTTTTGTTTTGTTTTTTTGAATGTCCAAAGGACCAGACTTAGCTTTTTTAGATTTTTCTACCTGGATTATTGAGCATGCATCAGTCTACCATTCTGGAGTTTCTCTAGTCTCTCCTTGATAAGGGTCGCTCTCCTTCGACACTCAAGATCTATGTAGCTGCAATATCATATCATCACGCCGGCATAAATGGCCGTATGGTGGGAAGCCACGATCTAGTCTCTCTCTTTCTACGTTGTGTATGTAGGTTGCACCCACCTACAGCTACACGAGCACCAAGTTTGGACCTGCCCTTGGTTCTCGATGCTCTGTACCGCCCTCCGTTCGAGCCATTGACATAGGTAGACCTCAGGTGGCTTTCATGTAAGATTACTTTTCTGCTGGCGAGTTACATCTCTTTTAGTCAGCCCCTCATGTCTCAGGTGGGGCCCTGAAAGCTCTGACGTTACCTTGTGGCCGAACATTGCTTTTGTACCAAAGGTCTTATCTCACTCTCACCATAACCAACCGTTAAGGCTGGCACAATTTCAGCCTACGCCTGGTAAGAGGTCTGGATTATTGTGCCCAGTGAGAGCACTGGAGAAATACTTTGTACATTGCAAATACTGCCGATATATAATACTCAGACCAGCTGTATGTGTGTTATGGGGGTCCTAGACTGGGCTATCCTCTTTCCAAGCAGCGCCTCTCCCACTGGATCGTGGATGTCATCTGCCATGCCTACGTAGCAGGACGCCGTCCCCTACCAGTCGACATGAAAGCACACTCTACCAGGAGTGTATCTGCTTCCTGGGCTGCCGTGAGAGGGGTTCCACTGGAAGCAAAATAGGCTGCTGCATGTTCACCAGATTCTACCGGGTTAACGTGGCCACCCCTCATCCCTTGGGCCAGGTTCTTCTGCAAGGGTCCTCTGGGCCCCGTCAGTGAGGTAGGTGCTCAGGATTCCTCGTGACATTGTTGGTATTAGTCACTCAGTGTCATGATCTCGTGTGATGTTGGGGGAATGAACCCAGTGGTGCAGACAGGCGGACACTTGGAGGCACCAGTTAGAAAATCAAAACACTTTAATGTGTCAAAACTCAAAAACTGATGAGGCAGTACTCACAAAACTGTAGCTGAAGAAACGTGGCTGAAGCAGGGGCGACCGCCACTAGAGGGCGCTAGGGGCGCCGCCCCTCTGGAACCTGTGGAGCTCTTCATAATTTGAAGACTTACTTCTTTTTTATAAAAATGAAATGATAAAATAAAAACATTTCGAAATGTATGCATATATGTTTTTAGTTGTGTAGGATAAATATTTTATGAGTAATGATGAGTTATATTGTTTGTTTCAAAAAACGTTTTCTGATTGTGACGTACTTCCGGTTCTCCATGGGCACCGGCAGCTTATCCATTGACTCTAATTATAACTAGCGCATGCGCAGTTATGTCCCATCTGTAAAAAACTATTGGAGTCTTCAGGGCGCAGTTTTCGCCGCCCGGAGAACTGGACTTGTCTTTTTTTTTCTTATATATATATTTTTTTCCATTTATAGATGGCCTCCCTTCACACTTTATAGCCATCCTCTCACTCCAATATGTATGTTTTTTTGGGTTTTTTTTTTTAATAGAGAGAAAGAAAGAAAAGAGAAAGTAAGACAACAAAACAACAATTATCCACAAAAAGAGCACAAGGCAAACACACCCAACCTCCGTCCACAATCCTGCAAAGCACATGACAGAACACAGCAACGAAACATACATGCATAAAGACTGATAATATTCATGACCTTGCAGTAGATTTCTATAAATACACATACCCATACCTACAAATATATATACAGTATACATACATATACATTTATATTCATTCATATACCCATCTACATATCTGCATATATCTACATATACATCCCTGCATCCATTTGTGTGTGGTTGTGAGCATGCATAAGTGAATAAGGTTCCTCCAATAGAACATTTAGTAGCGACTGTGAAGCATCAGAGATCCGTCCCCCCAAAGCCCGAGACAGACGAAGGGGCGATCAAAGCCCAAGACCCCAGGAAGGACCCCGAGCCCAGAGTCCCCAGGACCACCCGAACAGGACGAGCCACTCGTCCACTCCCCAGATCCGACCAAGGGGAAGAACCGGACGAACCCCACCAGCGACCACACACAATGACCCCCCGGGGTCAACCGCGACAAATACACAGGCCCCCGCCGGAGCCCGCTGCACCGACGTAGCCCCAGGGCCGGTCACCGAGGCTCGGGCACCGGGGACGCCCATCCCTCAGGCCCAGACCCGACAGGACCAGAGGACACGAGCCCCACCAGGCAGCCACCAGGCCGAGCCGACAAACGCCCAAGCGCCCAGCCCCAGATAGTGAGGGCCCCAAGCACGCCCGCAGGCAGAGGAACACCCACCAGGGGGCCACGTGGCAGGAGCGCGACACTAAGTAGCCTCAGAAGTATCAGAGAGGGGGCAGTCCAAGTCCCAGCCTGACACTTAAACATTCATACACAGACACACTCATTCAGACCCACCCTCATCCTCACCCTCAGTCACAGAAAGACAAACAATAACGACACGTTCCATTCATAATCCCGATGCACACTCTATACCCCCTAGGTCCAAGACATGTACCTGCTCCCTACATGGGGCAGCCCACATCCAAACCCAGGAGGTAGGCCCATTCATTCTGGGGTGGAGAGTAGCAGACATCCAAGATCCGGCCCACCCCGCGCCCTGCCGACAGGACAGGACACCCGAGTCCAAGCAGCCCCAGGGGGAGCGCACTGCCAGCCCCGCCCACGGCGAACCCGCAGGCCCCGAACCCCCCCACACCCCAGCACAACCCCTGACAGCCCACCCCCAGAATGTCCGCCAGGCAACCAGGGGGGTAAGAGAAAAATAAATAAATAATATATATATATATATATATATATATATATATATATATATATAAATACATATAAATAAA
>JBBPBX010048607.1:14429-25685 GCA_038048925.1 Garcialebias charrua | reverse complement strand
CCGATGATTCGTTCCTAAAAGTTTCACTAAAACCTGTTTAATGTCTCATGAGGAGAACACAGTCCTCTGGGAGGTTGGGAGTGAGGTTCTGCCTCAAGTGGAGGACTTCAAGTTTCTCAGAGTTTTGTTCACAGTGCGAGATGAACAGAGAGGGAGAGCTACAGATGGACCAGTGACGCTTCTGCAGTATTGTGGGACATTGTATCGGTCCATTGGGGTGAAGAAGGAGCTGAACTGAAAGGAGATGCTCTCTGTTTACCAGTCTATGTTCCTGCCCTCACCTGTGGTCAGGAACTCTGGGTACTGACTAAAAGAACCAGCTCCTGGATCCAGGAGGTCCAAATGAGTTTTCTCTGCAGGGTCGCTGGACTTAGAGATTGGGTGAGGAGTTCAGTTTGTTTGTTTTTCATCAAGCTGAACCTCTTCCTGGGTTTATTTCTGTTAAAGTCTGATAAAGTGGCTATTTTCACCCAAATGCCTGAAACATTTTGTTGGCAGATGTTGGCAGCTGTAATTTACAGACTTTTGACCGGAACCTGAAGGCACAAGGTTTACTCATATTTGGCCTCAATCTGTTTATTTATTTATTTATAAGTGCGAAGCCTTTCTTTTTACTATTGACTAAATGTTTTTATCCCATAAAAATTTAATATTAAATATTAAACAAATCTGTCATTACAGTTTTTATGTGTACTGTATTGTTTTTTGAGTTATTTATTTTTTGTAATAAAAATACTTGTTCAAACTTTCTTAAACTTTGTGCTATTTTGAGTTTTTTTTTTTAAAGGTTATAGTTACAATTCTGATCGTTTTAGCTCGTGTTTTGAAGGTTGTAGTTACTGTTTAGCTACCGGTAATGTTAAAGCTACTATATGTAACTTTTCTAACAATATATTTTTTAACATATTTCTTCACTCTGTCACTAGATTGATGTTAGAGAGGTAATCTCTGAAAAAAACTTAAAAAAAATATTGTCCCCTTGCTTCTCCAGGTGGTAAATAAGCATTTCTAAAAAGAAAAAGTGACCCGCCATTTTCCAGCCAATAAAAACAAAGTTTGTAACCAGCCAATAAAAACAGAGCTTGAATTTGAATTTCAACAGACCACAAGGGGGCAGAGCCATATATGGCTCTGAGGGGGAGGGATCAGAATGCTTTGCTTGTTGAAATTTTTTCTAAGTGCTGATGTTCTACAGAAACTGCAGACTTCACCTTTAACTCGTGTTTTGATTACTATTCTGATTGTTTTAAGCCTGTTCGATAGATTTTAGCTCCCTTTGTGCTTGTTTTATCTCCTGTTTTGAAAGTTTTAGCTACTGTTTAGCTCATATTTCTAAGGTTTTAGATATGGTTTAACTTGTTTTAACTCATATTTTGAAAGTTTTAGCTATTGTTTAGCTTGTTTAACTCATGTTTTGAATGTTTTAGCTACTGTTTAACGTGTTCAACTCTTTTTTGAAAGCTTTAGCTACTGTTTAGCTTGTTTAACTCATGTTTTGAAGGTTTTAGCTACTGTTTAGCTTGTTTAACTCATCTTTTGAAGGCTTTAGCTATTGTTCTGCTTGTTTTAACTTGTGTTTCACAAGTTTTAGCTACTGTTTAGCTTGTTTAACTCGTGTTTTGAAGGCTTTAGCTCCAGGAGAGACTCGGAGCAGAACAGCTGCTCCTCCACATCCAGAGGAGCCAGGTGAGGCGGTTCAGACATCTGAGCAGGATGAACCCTGGACGCTTCTCTAGGGAGGAGCTCCAGGCATGAGAGGAGACCCCTGGAAGGACCCAGGACACTCTGGAGAGACAATAACCGTGTTTCCATCTATTTTCATTTAGAAGTTTGAGCTAATTTTTGAAATCTCGCAAAAATGTACCGGTAAATACAAATTAATGCGGATCAGAAGTGTTTCCATCAACTGGCTTGAAGCGCATCTACCGGGCCACGCACAGCGTCATTACGTCAGACGTCAGCGTCATTACGTCAGACGTCAGCGTTACGCATGTCTACAGTAAACAGGAAGTAGCGGTTGAAAACAGAACCCGACCACACATCTCGTCAAAATGGAGAGAATATTTCAGGTACGTGTTGCTATCGGGCAAGTTGTATTTATTCTGTCATGCCAACTAGTTTTAGCGATGTTACATGTTGTCCGGAGCGGAAACAGCTGATCAGTCACGTGACGTAAATGTTCGCTACGGCAGAACTGAGTCGGCAAATCTGTTTCCATCTGTCGTTTTGCGCATCAGCTCGGTTTCGAAGATCCCAAAAACCACCTCAAGCGAGCGTATCTACTTTTTGCCGAATTTGAGGAAGTAAATTAGAATTTTGCCGTTTCCATTCAGCTTTTTTGCTGCGATACTTCAAAATGCGCATCTAGAAACCTTGATGGAAACACGGCTAATGTCTCTCGACTGGTCTGGGAACACCTTGGAGGCCTTCCAAAAGAGCTGGAAGAGATCTGGTCCTTCCTGCTCGAGATACTGCTCCTGAGACCTGAGTCCAGAACAAATGATGGATGGATGGATGGATGGATGGATGGATGGATGGATGGATGGATGGATGGATGGATAAATCCATGGACAGCAAACTGCTGGAACTTCAGGCCACTGTCCAGCTGCGGAGGGTCCTGCGTCCATCGACCTGGTTGGTCGTGCACGTCAACAGGTGGCTGCAGTCTGACGGTGTGAGCTGTAGCACCGACCAGAGACAGATGTTGGTCAGTCCAGCTGTGTCCCTGTCAGCAGCTGGGTGCTCTGAGCGTCACACACACAGGACTCTTCCTCCTCGGTCGGTCTGACTTCACACGTGTTGGAGAGCTGTTAATTAACAACTCTAAGAATACACTCCCCGAGGATGGATGGGGCGTGTGTCAGAGATATTTCAGTCCCATCAGCTGATGGTTGTGACGCCATGCAGAAGACTCTGCCAGACGAAGAAGAAGTGCAGCTTGTAGGTAAACAGCAGCCGAAAGTGCTGACGGACTCGGCTTCGCCTCTTTGATTACCGGTACTTTACTCGTCAGGCGTCGACAGATTTCCTCCTGAGAACTCGCCGTTATGTTTCCAACAGAGACGGCTCTTTGTCGAAGGGGCCGACCGGACGTCTCTTCCGGTTGTTTCACTTCTCATCAGAGAAAAGCAGCTCAAGCCTCTGATCCAAAACAAAATGTCCCCGACAACAAGAATCTGTCCTAGGAGCTAACGCAAAGACCTGATTTTTGTAAATTTATTGTTACATGATAATTCATCAACCGAACAACAACTTACAAACGAGAAACGTTACAACACTGTATTTTTTTTAATTGTTGCCCACATTCACGAAAGATCAAAGGTCATAATCAGATGGACAGAGTTGACCACAACAGTTAATGTCGTAGTTTTTGACAAAGACCTCAGAGTATGTGTTGGGGATGACTCTCAGCTACTACCACACCAAAATCCAAAGCATGGATTCCGAATGTGTCTGTTAGGTATTTACATGATGAGGGTGGGGTCAAAGGTCAGTTTGACTGATAATGATGTCCATGATGCCCTGTGATGGACTTGCGACCCGTCCAGGGTGTACCCCGCCCCTCGCACAGTGATTGCTGGACATGGGCACCGGCGACCCCCGTGACCCAAAAGGGAAGAAGCGGGTAAAAGATAATGGATGGATGTTCCTGATGTAAATCTACAAACAGTTCAGTAAAAGAACAACTGAGCTAACAGCTTGTCTGAGCTAACAGCTTGTCTGAGCTAACAGATGGTCTGAGCTGAGGCCTAGTCTGAGCTAACAGCTAGTCAGAGCTAAGAGGATGCCTAAGCCAACAGCTTGTCTGAGCTAACAGATGGTCTGAGCTGCGACCTATTCTAAGCTAATGGCTAGTCTGAGCTAAAAGGGTGCCTAAGCTAACAGCTAGTCTAAGCTAACAGCTTGTCTGCGCTAACAAATGGTGTGAGCTGAGGCCTATTTTAAACTAATGGCTAGTCTGAGCTAAGAGGATGCCTAAGCTAACAGATAGTGTAAGCTAACAACTTGGTCTGAACTGAGGCCTAGTCTGAGCTAACAGCTAGTCAGAGCTAAGAGCAAACCTAGTTAGTCTACGCTAACAATTAGTCTAGGCTAACAGCTAGTTTAAGCTAACAGCTTGTTTGAGCTAACAGATGGTCTGAAGTGAGGCCTAGTCTGAGCTAACAGATAGTGTAAGCTAACAACTTAGTCTGAACTGAGGCCTAGTCTGAGCTAACAGCTAGTCAGAGCTAAGATCAAACCTAGTTAGTCTAAGCTAACAGCTAGTCTAGGCTAACAGCTAGTCTAAGCTAACAGATGGTCAGAGCTGAGACCTCATCTGAGCTAACAGCTAATCTGAGCTAAGAGCAAACCTAGTTAGTCTAAGCTAACAGCTTGTTTAGCTAACAGATGGTCTGAACTGAGGCCTAGTCTGAGCTAACGGCTACTCTGTGCTGCCCAATTCTCTGTATTAGTGTTAGGCCCTATTTACACGGACACGGTGAGGGGAAACGGAGGTTTGGGGTATGTTAATTAGAGTAAAAACATTTGCGTTGACATGAGCGAATTCTGTGGATATGACTCCCCCCCGCTCTCATGACTTCACTGTAGTTACCATGCCGGGCCATTAGATGGCGCCTGTGAATTTTTGAACCTTCACTAACGCGCATGCGTGCTGCCTGAGGCTGCCTCGTCTGTTTACCAATGGGGCTAAAAGTTCAGCTAACTACAAGTTGTTGTCAACTAGTTAACAACAAGTTAAAGCTGGGCATGTAATTTAGATAAGAGTCGACAGATTTGACACCAAGTGGGTCCCGCTTCATCTAACAAGCTGCACACCAGTTGCTGAGCAGAACCAGAACCGAGTGACGATGTCGGATTTTACTCCGTGAGAATCAGCTGATTTACAGCAGGTAAACAACGTTCTTAATAATTTTTCCTTGTGTTCACTTCGATCACAGAACAACCAACTGAGGTTTTATTTTTATTTTTTTCCTGCAAGGTCCATAAGCTCTCGTTCCACGAAGCGGACCGGTTTGGATGTGGGTCCAGTGTCCAGCAGGATGAAAACACAGCAGAGACCAGTTCATAACAGTTCGGTTAACGTGTTTTTAAAAGTGTTCAATTTAATTCTCAGTGTTTGTGATATACAGTTTGTGGTGTTGAATAAATAAATATAAAATAAACCTGGTGTCTTCATTTTCACAGCACGTTACGCATTGTTTAAATAACGTAACGAGTGCAGATAGATAGCTCAGATAACGTTATATATCTCCCACGCTAACATTAAATACTGTTTATTATTGCTAAACTGTTATAATTTAGCACATATTTATTTATATATATTTATTATATATATTTATGTTATTATTTTAGCACAGGGTGACACGTGAAATGTCCGCCTGCCCTGACTGTCCGCGCGTGCGTGCTGCGCACATGTGTTCAAACAAAAGATCAGTGGGAGATGTTTACATTTCGGGGTCAGCGAAAAAGATCCACCCTGTGCCGTGGATCAAGAAACCGTCGGATTCAAAGAGGGGGGCCAGTGGACTCATGTCAACGATAAGCAAAGACGCAGAGAGAAAGGAGCGGTTTCACTCAAAATATGCGCCGTGTAAACAGGCCCTTAGTCTGAGCCTTTGGCTAGGCAGAGATAACAGCTAATCTAAAGGTTAATCTGAGCTAATGGCCAGTCTAAATTAATGGCCAGTCTGAGCTAATAATTAGTCTGGACTAATCGGTAGTTTGAGCTAACAGCTAGTTTTATTCAGACAGAGCTGACTCCAACATTCCAGTTAATATCAAAGTTTTTTTTAAAGTTCTCAGAGTATGTATTTGGGACGATTCTTAGCTACTACCAAACCAAGCTTTAGCTTAATATGCGTAACAGTTGTACCACCAACGGTCCAAAATATCTTTACATGATGGTGGTGGGGTCAAAGGTCAGTGTGATTGATATTGATGCTGTCCATGTTGTAAATCTACACACAGCAGCTATCAGGTGTGAAGAGCTCACCTGTTGATGACTACCAGCCGATCCAAACCCTTTAATGATCATAGCAGACTCCACCAGAACCACTCAAGATTTCTTTGGTGGAAGTGGTCTTAATAAAAGTAAAATCCAATGTGGGGACATAATCTGAGGAAGTTTTCTGTCCTGAACATTTGTGGAGTTACACCATGGACAACTTACTACTGTCTTATGCAGGGACAGAGAGGGACAGTCTGGGGGACATAGGGTTTGACATTTTTATGGTACTGTACTTAGAAGTCAAGCTGGAGCATAAACAAAGCTTTACAAAAAGGTCACCTTGACCTTTGACCCTATGAGCTTAAAATCAGTTGGGACCATATTTGTCCCATGAGGTGTCCAGCTGGGCAGTTTGACATTTCTATGTTAAATGGTTATTAAGGTAGACTGGGTAAGAACTGGTCCACAGACAGAAGGATGGACAGCGTCAAACCGTAATACGACGTGACATCTTCTTGTTTATTCTTTACTTAGACCCTCCTGCTGAGGTCTTACAAGACTAAAACAAGGAGAACCCTCCAAACTTCACCAGTTACCAAGTTCATCGTGCACACCGTCATTTGAGGGGTAGAGAAAAAAAAAGACACAAACTTTTAGGACCGTGTTAAACAAAACAAGAGCTCTGGATCGAAAGTTCTCTGAGAAGCGAAGAAGAGGAGGGACTCGGGGATGAAGGCAGAATGATCGAAACTGGTGAAACGATAGAGCGGAGGAGGAAATGATCCAACAAGAAGTCAGGAAGTAGATAAATCACGGAGGTTCCCGAAAGTCTTTCTGTCTCCGAAAGAGACGAATCAACTGACTGCTGTCCACAGGGAGGAGGAGGAGGAGGAAGACAAGTGAAAAGGCAAAAAAAAAGAAGAAACAGAGTGGTGTCGGAAACAAGCGTGGGCCAGCAGAGGAGAGAAGACGTTGCATCTGGAAACGCGCTATAAATACCACAGAAGAAGAAGATGAGAGGATGATGGAAAGAGGATGAAGAAGAGTAAACAGATCCTCTCGGGAGACAAAACTGCAAAGAAATCAATCAAAAATCCTGGAAAACTGAAGAACTGCTAGAAAGGAGGAACAGATGGGCGTTCAAACAAATGCAGGGGTCTTTGTTTTCTCCTTCTCCTGCTGCGGTTTCCTCCCTGACACATCGGTACATATTTATCTTCCTCCATCGTCAAACGGCCGCGAGACGGATGCCGCGGTAAAAACCGGAGGGTGACAATGTTTTCATCCACAGGGCAGCAACTTCTCGAATAGTCCGCTCAAATCAACAACCATGATGCACAAATGTCAACGAAAAAACAAAAAGCATACCACAAATACTTAAAACAACCAATTTACACAAAAACTCCAAACAAAAACAACCGTTAGCATGCATATGGCTCGTTGCCTGACACACCAAACTTTTAGACAAAGACCAAGCTAACTCTCTGAACAACCTCAGTCTGTAAACTAGATTTTAATTCTGACCAAATGAATGGGCTAATGGCTAGTCTGAGCTAAATGCTAGTCTGAGCTAACAGCTACCCTGAGTTAACAGCTTGTCTGAGCTAAGACTAGCATTTAGCTCAGACAAGCTGTAAGCTCAGGGTAGTCGTTAGCTCTGACTAGTTAGCTCAGACAAGCTGTTAATTCAGGGTAGCTGTTACAGCTAACAGCTACCCTGAATTAACAGCTTATCTGAGCTAAATAGTCTGAGCTAACAGCTTGTCTGAGCTGAGGCCTAGTTTGAGCTAACTGCTAGTCTTGAGTTGACTGATAGTCTGACCTAACGGCTAGCCAATGGCTAGTCAGAGCTAATGACTAATCTGAGCTAATGGCTAGTCAAAGCTGATGGTTAATCTTAGCTAAAGGCTAGTATGAGCTAATATCTAGTTGAAGCTAACGGAAAATCTTACCTAATGGCTAATCTGAGCTGATGCTTCATCTGAGCTAATAGCTAGTCAGAGGTGTTGACGAGTGTGAGCTAATCGCTAGTCTGTTCTGATCAACAGACTGAGCTGACCACTAGTGAGGACTGATTGATAGTTTGAGTTAATGATTATTCTGAGCTAATAGCTAGTTGAAGAAAACAGCTAGTCTAAGCTAACAGCTAGCCTCAGCCAATGCCTAATCTGTGCTAATGGCTAATTGAAGCTACTGGCTAGTCTGAGCTAATAGCTACTCATAGACAATGGCTAATCTTAGTTAATGGTTATTCTGAGCTAATGTATAACTAGTAGGGGCTAATGACTGCTCTGAGCTGATGGATTCTGGGCCGGGACCAGACTGAAGTAGATTGTTGTCTTTTACAACCTCCGTTCTCCAAAATATTACAGCCGTTCATGCAAATGCTGTTTTATAAACTTGACAATCATCTCTGTAGCACATCTGGAGAGCTCTTTTGACAGAATAATGCTCAAACTAGCTGTTAGCTCATCAATCTGGTCAGAAATAAACTTCTTTTTTTAAGAGATATCTTATTGTAAACAGCTCTCAGCCAGAGTCTGGATGTGGAGAACTCCTTTATTGATGTAAATATGAACAGAGTGCTTTCTTGGCAGTCTACAAGCTTCTGTCTCACTTTGTCAAAGCTCATTCGTTCATGTTTCCTCTTGTTTCCATTTATATCCAACCAACCCGCCCTTCGTTTCCTTCTTACTGATTTTTTTCACTCATACCTCAGTGCATCACAACAACAGTGCAGTAAACTTAGTTTTTGACATCACTACACACAGAAGATAAGATCCAACCTTCCTTTATCTCTCGTTTTTTCTGTCTTTATTGCTCAAAAACAGACATTTACACGTCATTTAAAACCTGCAGGACTTCTAACTTTACACAACCTGCTGGGTGACGTATATAAACCATGACTCTTGTTTGTTGAGTTGTATTGTTTTATGGGTAACTTCGAATCCCCTCCTGTTAATTATAGACTCTGACAAAACAGGCACTGACAATCATCTTTGTAAGAACAACAAATATTCCCTGCAGTCCAAAAGCTTTATTTTAAATACATCTACAGTACTTGTTCCTAAACCAAAAATAGTTGCTTCTTAACCTACCCGGTAACGCAAGAAGTTCATAAACCTAACCAAGTTACTTCTAAATCTAACCAAATTGTTCTAACCCTAAAAAATGTAAATATAAAACTAACAATGTTGTTGTTGCCTAACAAAGTAGTTTCACTACCTAGTCCAGTTTTACTTTAACATAACCAAAATTGTTCCTAAAGCTAACCCAAGGTGTTCTTAACCTAACTTAATTGTTCATAACCCTAAGCTGTTCCTAACCAAGTTCTGAAACCTAATCTATGTTGTTCTTGAATCTAGTTAAATTAGCCTTGAACCTAACTGTTATTCCTAAACCTAAACCACGTTGTTCATAAAGCTAACCACATCATTTCTAATCTTAACCAAAGTTCTTAAACCTTTTGAATTTGATTTAAGCTAACTATGTTGTTCCAAAGCCTAACCAATTAGTTTCATTATCTAATCAAGTAGTTCCTTAATATAACCCAAATTATTCTTAAACCTAACTCAAATTAGTTAATATAACATTCAAAGTTGATCCTACAAATAACCAGGTAATCTAACCAAGTTGTTCATAAAACTAACCAGTTAACCTAACAAAGTTTATCCTAAAGCTAACCAGTTAACCTAACCAATTTGTTCTTAAAATTAAACAGCTAACCTTACCAAGTTGATTCTAAAGCTAACCAGCTAAACTAACAATGGTGAAGCTAAAACTAACCAGTTAACCTAACGAAGTTTATCCTAAAGCTAACCAGTTAACCTAACCAAGTTGTTCTTAAAATTAACCAGCTAACCTTACCAAGTTGATTCTAAAGCTAACCAGCTAAACTAACAATGGTGAAGCTGAAATTAACCAGCTAAGCTTACCAAGTTGATTCTAAAGCTAACCAGCTAACCTAGCCAAGTTTATCCTAAAATTAACCAGCTAACCTAACCAAGTTTATCCTGAAATTAACCAGTGGCAGCTAACATAACCAAATGTATCAAACAGCTAACCAGCTAACCTAACCAAGTTTATCCTAAAGCTAACCAGTTAACCTAACCAAGTTGTTCTTAAAGTTAATCAGCTAACCTGACAATGTTGATCCTAAAACTAACCAGCTAACCTAACCAAGTTTATCATAAAGCTAACCAGCTAACCTAACCAAGTTTATCGTAAAGCTAACCAGCTAACCTAACCAAGTTGTTCTTAAAGTTAATCAGCTAACCTAACAATGTTGATCCTAAAACTAACCAGCTAACATAACCAAGTTGATCCTAAAGTTAACCAGCGGCAGCTAACATAACCAAATGTATCAAATAGCTAACCAGCTAACCTAACCAAATTAATTGTAAAGCTAACCAGCTAACCTAACCAAGTTGTTCTTAAAGTTAATCAGCTAACCTAACAATGTTGATCCTAAAACTAACCAACTAACCTAACCAAGTTGATCCTAAAATTAACCAGCGGCAGCTAACATAACCAAATGTATCAAACAGCTAACCAGCTAACCTAATCAAGTTTATCGTAAAGCTAACCAGCTAACCTAACCAAGTTGTTCTTAAAGTTAATCAGCTAACCTAACAATGTTGATCCTAAAACTAACCAGCCAAACTAACCAAGTTGATCCTAAAATTAACCAGCGACAGCTAACATAACCAAATGTATCAAACAGCTAACCAGCTAACCTAACCAAGTTTATCGCAAAGCTAACCAGCTAACCTAACCAAGTGTTTCTTAAAGTTAATCAGCTAACCTAAAAAAAATATCCTAAAACTAACCAGCTAACCTAACCAAGTTGATCCTAAAGCTAGCCAGCTAACCTAACCAAGTTGTTCTTAAAGTCAAGTCAAAGTCAAAGTCAACTTTATTGTCAGATCTGCAATATGTACTGTACAGGACATACACAGGACCGAAATTGCGTTTCTCTCAGTCCCTCGGTGCAACAGTAAACATCTAAACATTGAAACACTGAAACATATAATAATAGACATAAGCATAAAATAGTAAAACTAACACTGTCCTGAGTTTTTTGCATAGTGGTATAAGAGTATGAAAATTTACACCAACTCTAAAACTAAAACATTAAACATTTAATGAACATAATACTGTCCTGAGTTTTTGCATACTAGTATAAAAAAAGAGTATAAAAAGTATAACTAAAATAAACTAAAGGTTTCTAGCATTGACATTTGCAAAGTGGCAAAGCAGCGTATGAGTTAATGTACACAGTATATGTATGAGGTAGTAGTTGATGT
>JBBPBX010048607.1:0-14092 GCA_038048925.1 Garcialebias charrua | reverse complement strand
GTATCAAACAACTCACCTAACCAAGTTTATCGTAAAGCTAACCTAACCAAGTTGTTCTTAAAACTAACTAGCTAACCTTACCAAGTTGATTCTAAAACTAACCAGCTAACCTAACCAAGTTGATCCTGAAATCTACCAGCGGCAGCTAACATAACCAAATATATCAAACAGCTAACCAGCTAACCTAACCAAGTTGATCCTAAAATTTACCAGCTGCAGCTAACATAACCAAATGTATCAAACAGCTAACCAGATAACCTAACCAAGTTGATCCTAAAATTAACCAGCGGCAGCTAACATAACCAAATGTATCAAACAGCTCACCTAACCAAGTTTATCATAAAGCTAACCGGTTAACCTAACCAAGTTGTTCTTAAAACTAACTAGCTAACCTTACCAAGTTGATTCTAATACTAACCAGCTAAACTAACAATGGTAATCCTAAAACTAACCAGCTAACCTAACCAAGTTGATCCTAAAATTTACCAGCGGCAGCTAACATAACCAAATGTATCAAACAACTCACCTAACCAAGTTTATCGTAAAGCTAACCTAACCAAGTTGTTCTTAAAACTAACTAGCTAACCTTACCAAGTTGATTTTAAAACTAACCAGCTAAACTAACAATGGTAATCCTAAAACTAACCAGCTAACCTAACCAAGTTGATCCTAAAATTTACCAGCGGCAGCTAACATAATCAAATGTATCAAACAACTCACCTAACCAAGTTTATCGTAAAGCTAACCAGCTAACCTAACCAAGTTGTTCCTAAACTAGTGCTTGAAGTGGAATAAAGTGTTCCAGGACCATCTGTCTCCTTCTGTCAAACTTTTGACCAATCGTTGTTCCTTAGGAATTCAGCGCCACCTGATCACCTGGACCTAAACCAATCAGCAACAGAGACACAACTTCCTGTTGTCAACTGACGTCTTGTGGGTAACGTAGTTTTACAGGAACACCCTACAGTTGGTAGCCATCGACCATGTGTAGAAATAATATCACTAAATGGTGATAGTGACAGGTGATAATATCAACACCAAATACTGGCAGGTCCGTGAGAAGAGTTGACGCTGTAAAAGTGAAAGTACACCGAGGTTGAATATTTAGAAGTGCTGTTATGTGAGTGAAGTACACCTGTGAGTACCGGACCACTTCGAGCACCGTCCTCCTAACCCTAACCAAAACCCAACATGCAAATGTTGATCGTTCTAACCGCTGAAGAACTTAAAACAGAAAAGATAGAAAAATTTAAAACAAAGATTCTGTTAAAAGTTTTGGGCTCCTGTGTGGTTCCCTCCCTGACTTCATCCACCTCCTGCTCCGCCGGCTCGCGGTACAGATTAGCATTTGCGGTGCAGATGGGACTGTTTGCTCTGCGTTGGCTGCCTGCGGGTGCGAATGCTAAAAGACAACAGAGCAGCAAGATTTGACGTCCTGGGAACAAGAACAGGTTGCCCAAACATTTGCTCCTGCAGTCTGAGAGCGGAGAGGCTCGCCCCAGTTTGATGCTGGACAGCAGCTCAGCTGGTCCACTTGAGACGAGTACACACTACACAGTGATACAAACCAACTGGGCCCATTGGTTAAACCCAGTCTCAGTAAAGAGAGGGGCGAGGAGATGCAGCAGGTTCAGGCTTTACTGGTTTTAGTGGTCGTTGTGAGATAAACAGTTGAAGTAAAAGAAAATATTTGTATTTAGAAAAGTGATTTATAAACATAAAAAGGCGAGTGATCATGTAGTCACATGTACTCTGTGTTTTTTGTCAGTAAAATATCTCACAGCAGTCTTCAGTGACTGAACGTCTGCACCTGAGTCACTGTCGGAGTCAACTTGATTCAAGATGGCTGCCACGGCCGCGCAGCTTCAGTCAGTTTCACAGATACTGAGCTAAAGTTTGGTGTGGTAGTAGCCGAGAATCATCCCCAACACAAGCTAACAGATCACCGGAGGTCTTTGTCCAAAACTTTGGCTCAACGAGACGAAGACACATGTTCAAGAAAAGCTCAAAATAGCAGAACTGTAGCTAAATGCTAAACCTAAGAAACCTGTAGCTAAAAGTTATAATTAGCAAACCAGCCACTAAAATAAAAACAGGCGAACTGTATCTGAAAGCTAAAATTGATTAATTAAGATTAAAGATAGCAAAACAGTAGCTAAAACCTGCACAACAGCAATTAAAATATAAAACCAGCAAAATAGTAGCCAAAAGATAAAATTAGGAAAACTTTGGTTATAAGCAAAAATAACCAAAGCAATAGCTTATAGTTAAAAGATAACAAAATAGTAGCTAAAACGTACAAAACAACAACTAAAATATATACCAGGACAAAACAGTAGCTAAAATAAAACAGTTCAACTATCTGAAAGCTAAAATTAACAAAACAGTAAATGGAAGCTAAAATTAGCAAAACCCTACCTAAGCAAAATAGTGGCTAAAACCTACAAACTGCAGCTAAAATTAAAAATAGCCAAAACATAGGTAAAACTAGCCTGGCCCTCGCCATTCCTGCACAGCTCCGCTCAATTCTATTTCCCTTCACTGCTGGGTCTGGGATTTGTCTCATAGACAACGATTTCTCCGGTCGATTTTTGACCGGACCAATCAGAGAACAGAAGGCGGAGTTTTGAACGACGTTGACTGACGTCGTCAGTGATGCTGCGTTCCAGTTACATCGTATTCTGGGAACTAGGAAGTGGTAGTCACGTCATTCCCAAGTTACCACTTGAAAACCCGTTCCGGTTCTCTAAGTGGAAAAACAAGATGGCTGCACGCTTTGTTTTTGTTGCTGTTTCGGAATATAATAAATTACTAACCAGATATGCACTCCTGACACAGAACATGTCAGAGGAGGATGATGAACGCCGAAGGTAATTGATTTTTATATATTTTACTCTTAATTATTTAATGTAAATTGTTGGGGAAAAAGAAAAACTGGCTTTACAGTTAAAAATAACTAACGTCTTCACTTACATAAAAACATGTAGGGGGTTTACGATATGTTGAAGAAACTGAACAGTGGTTGCTTTATTTTGCTAAATAAACACGTTGCTAACACGGTTGCTAACCCTGCTGACTACTTGACCAGGTCACCCAGCGGGCTTTAACTGGTAAAATAAAGGTGATTGATTTTATGACATATAACACCATCAGAACGTTTTGGTTTGTAGTCTGACACTACAGCACTGTTTTTTTTTTCATTCAACTTTTATTTAGTCAGGTAAATCTCATTGAGCCTCGTGGACTCATTTAAAAAAGTCACCTGCTACAAACTAAAGAATGATGAACAGCAATGGTAGAATATTTCCTTAAACAATAGACAATAGAGAAACACAAGAGAGAAATATATAATTATATATATATATATATATATATAATATATATTATATATATATATATATATTATATATATATAATGTTTTTTAAAAAGAAAGTATCAAAAACTAACAAAACATAAGGTAGATGTATAATTCAAAGACAGGAACATCTGCATTGTTTTGTTTTTTTCCAGATTCCAACAGATTACTGACAGTAGCTGTCTGAAATGTGTATTTTTCACGTAAACAAGAAGTCAACTGATGTAAAAATGACAGAGAATTGGAGCTCAATATTAACTTTATGTCTGTCTGAAATAAACACCGTTTTTCTATTGCAGAGTTGTCTTGGACCCTACCATGCTGGCAGGAACCCCATCTATCCTGAAGACAGGAACTCAGTGGGAGGTGATGCTTCAAATGGATGACAACACCTTTGCACGCCACCTCAGGCTCACCAAGCCACAGTTTACGTCACTACTGACGCAGCTGCAGGATAAAAACGTTAATAAGGAACACAATCAAGGTGTACCACCAGTACCTATTTCTAAAAAGCTGCTTATGTTCCTGTGGTACATGGCCAATCAGAATAGCTTTAGAGAAATCTCTGACAAGTTTGATGTTTCACAGTCATCAGCACACAGGATTATTCTGGAAATGCTTGACACGTTCTGCACAATGGGACAAACATTCATCACCTGGCCCAGTGCTTGTGAAAAAGCTTCATCTGCTGCAGCTTTTGGCCGCATATGTGGCTTGAATGATGTCATCGGTGCAATTGACGGATGTCATATTAGGATACAGCGGCCACCGATACGAGGGGGTGACTACATCAACCGCAAGTCCTATTTCTCCATCCTTCTTCAGGGGATTGTTGATGAGAGGGGGAGATTTATTGACATTTTTGCTGGACCACCTGGACGTGTTCATGATGCACGGATGCTGAGGTCATCAGACTTCTTTGCAGAATGGCAGGATAAGATGGGCAACTATCGGTTGCTAGGAGACAGTGCTTACATAGGTGAAGCCTTTCCCTTTATTATAACACCCAAGCGCGACAACGGTGCTCTAACTGAAGCAGACGAGCAACGTAACGCTGAAATCAGCCGTGGAAGGGTGATTGTGGAGCAAGCCTTCGGATGTCTGAAGTGCAGGTGGAGACGGCTTCGTGACGTGCAGAATACCAGAACTGATGTGGTGGTGAAGATCATTGTGGCTGCCTGCATCCTCCACAACTTGGGCCGTGGGCCATCACAAATCTGTCAGCAACATCCACGAGGCTGCCCCAGGGAGGAAGATGAAAATGAATAACTCTTTAGAATTCCGGTGTGTAAAAGAAAAAATAATAGGTGGTATGTTGTTTTGTTTTGCGTCTTCCCACATTATTTGCACACCTATTCATAACATAACTGGCTGTACAAATGTACTTCAAAGACTAATATAATGGAGCTTAATAAAAAATTTCCTTTAAATCCAGCATTTTGTGTTAAGAGTCATGTGTCAATATTTTAAACCGATGGGTTGCAACAACCAAATAAATATTATTACTGCCTTAGTCAAGACTCGGTGCTTTTTCCTGTCATCTGCGTATGTTTCCCATGCACAGACAAAATTTGTCTCTGCATTTAACCCAACCACCTACCAGGTGGTGCAGTGAGCAGCCATAGAAAGCGCCCGGGGGACCACTATACACCTTGGGGTGTCTATGAGTGCACATCTAATTCTCCAGCTCCCCGGGCGCTTTCTATGGCTGCTCACTGCACCACCTGGTAGGTGGTTGGGTTAAATGCAGAGACAAATTTTGTCTGTGCATGGGAAACATACGCAGATGACAGGAAAATACATTATTATTATTATTTAAGTATCTGTCAGAACTGCACGTGTCATAATGACACATTTCCAAAAATAAAAAAGTAATGTGAACATAGCAAATACCCTGATGAATGCGCAATAATCCAGGTAGAAAAATTTAACAAAGCTAAGTCTGGTCCCCTCCACATTCAAATTTGAACATAGCAAAATTTTAGGGAAACATACCTTTTGTGTGTGTTGTAGGGTAAAAAAAAAAAGTTTAATACAAGAATTTTTCTGCAGCTAGTAATGCAAAATAAATTCAATACTATTAAACTAGTTTATACAAAATACTTTCTATTTTAAACTTTGCAAGTAAATAGCTCATAGTGAAATGAAATCACTTGTCTGAAAGTTTCAGTTTTAATTACAAAATGTGCAACACAGCAGGATTTCAATATTGATACAATGCCAAACCTGTGCAAATAAACATTGTGCAAAAACAAACAAAAAAGAACTTTCACAGTAACTTCCCCATAAAAACTAAATTAAAATACAAAAGTTGTGCAGAACAATACGAAAGTTTACAGTAGAGCTACATTTTCTGTAGCATCTGTGTCATCAAGGTCTTGAAATCCTCCTGGGCAGACTTCAATTGATCCATCGTTTCCTGATGTCTCCGTTGGCTGTTCTGTGTTCTGTTCTGTGTTCTGTGCATGTGTTCAATCAAGAACAGTGTCTGTTCTTTATTAAAACTGTCGTTCACACCAATGGGAAACTGCGTGGCTGCTGGTTGACGGAGAGTCATCACAGTTATCTGAAAAAAACATTTTAAAGGAGACACAGTATTGTTAAATTCATTACAATTGGTTTGGTTTGCATTAAAACATATTTCTCCTAAATCTTACCAGCTGTGCTGTCCTGTGCAGGTTGGATAAGCTGAACTTTCACTGTGAGGTTTGCATCAATGTACAAACAGGACAAATCCTCTGCACTGCGATACAGGCTGCCATAAAATGGTGTTGTTCTCTGCTCATCGACAAACATCTTGTTGTACTGGTCGAGGTAGACTAAAACAAACACACAGTTATTACACAAATATACACGTCGTAACACATAAATATCATACAGGGTTATAGAATGTTTCTAAACACGGATCTTTGGAAACCAAATATTGTAATGACGCCAACACTGCAGACGGAGTCCAGCCAAATGGAGTTTAATTAGAAACAGAGAAGAGCTGAGGCTACAGCTCACGCCTCCAAAAGAAATTGCGGTACACACGCGAACAAACTCACCACAAACTGACATTAACTGACTGCTAACTGCTCCTAACGTCCACAGCGAAAACAAGTGTAAAAAATAAACCAATATTTTAAAATAAAATTTATTACGAAAAGTTATTTTTTTAATGTGCTAAATAATAAAATGTGGCGAATGAAAGTCGCTGCCGCTGGCCTACAGAACCCAAACGACGACAAAAACACAGCCGTACACCACATGACATGCAACTAAACACAAGTTTTTAATGTGTTCTGTGTTCACAAGTATATGCTTAAGCTGTGTGTGTGATTAAATACACGCAACATCATTTTACAACTGTTATTTTCGTAAAAGTTAAGGTGTTGACTTACTGAAGACGCGAGTATCCGCCATCTTGAAATGGAAACTGGGAGCAGAAAAAAATATTCCACTTTACGAGTGGTAGTTTCCCACTAGAGCGGCCGTTCCGGTTAAATCTACCACTGGGAACTGGGAAATTCCCACAATACGAGGTAACTGGAACGCACCCTTAAAATGGCTGCCGCCACGAAGGAATTTTCCAGAAAACAAGGTAAAAAACTATTATTTCTTTCCTGAGAAAAACTATATTTCTTAGCTGACGTTATATCAGAAGTGTTCCTGAGCTTAACAGTTCCTAAATCAATTCACGAAATGGTCAAATCTGCTGGATTTAAATAGTTTCGGTTTGACATTTTCCAAACAGCCTCAGGGTGCGCTACGAAAATAAATGATAAAAAATCGAATTTTATCTCAAATGTTTCATCCAGGCCAACAGTCAGTAAATTAAAGACATATAATTACACACTGGTAGCAGAAAAAATATCCACCGAGTGGTTTCTGAGCTTTTTATCTGAATAGCCTGGACCTCGCCAGGCTAAGCTAACAAAACTCCGCCTTCTGTTCTCTGATTGGTCCGTTCAAAAATCGAACGGAGAAATCGTTTTCTATGGAAGGAATGCCAGACCCTGGTCAGAAGCAAAGTGAAGGACAGGGTGTGGTTTTAACCAGGCTAAGGTAAAACTAAAATTGGGAAAATAGTAGCTAAAAGCAAAAATAAGCAAACCTTGTTATAAGTTAAAATGATCAAAACAGTAGCTTAAAGTAAAACATAGCAAAATAGTACATGTAGCTAAAACCTACAACTAAAATATAAAACCAGCAAATAGTAGCTAAAGGTAAAATTAGCTAAACATTGGTTACAAGCAAAAATTACCAAAATAGTAGCTTATAGATTAAAGATAACAAAACAGTAGCTAAAACCTATAAAACAACAACTAAAATATAAAACCAGCAAAACAGTGGCTAAAAGTACAAAATAGCTCAACTTTAGTTAGAAGCTAAAATCATCAAAACAGTAGCTTACGGTTAAAGATAGCAAAACAGTAGCTAAAACCTACACAACAGCAACTAAAATATAAACTCGGCAAAATAGTAGCTAAAAGGTAACATTGGCAAAACGTTGGTTACAAGCAAAAATTGCCAAAACAGTAGCTTATAGTAAAAAGATAAACAAAATAGTAGCTAAAACCTATAAAACAGCAACTAAATATAAACCCAGCAAAACAGTGGCTAAAATAAAAACAGCTAAACTGTATGTAACCCATATAAAAAATGGGTACCGTCTTTTTAAGAAACAGAGGTTAAGGAAGCTAGGTAGTCTACCTAGCCAATAGGAAGTTTTGTTTCCAGTGTGCATAAACCAATCAGAAAGCAGACTGACGCAGTAGGTTCCGCCCATTTTTTTCCCGCTTCTGAAGCCTGATTGGTGTTGCGTCAGAGACCCACCAACGGTAGGAGATTGTCAAGCCGTGCAGCTTGACGGTCTGTGTGTTAAAACGGTTGAAAAAGGGATATGAACTTGAACAAAACCCTTTTTTAGACAGAATTGCTGTTTATCTTCGGACTTCTAAGCTGGAAGTTGTGAAGTGAGAGAAAAAAAAAGACTGAACTTCAGTTTTCTGTCGAGCACTGTTGTTTTCTTTGAAGTTCATCTCGTTCTCCGTTCAGCTGAAGGTAAAGACTATGGTGTATTCTTACTTTATTCACAATGAAAGCTCATATTATTGAGGTTAAAACATGAAAAATATGCCTTGTTATATTATCTAGTGCTCCACGTTCCGGACTGAAAGCCACCATAACAAGTGTTGTCCAAACGTGTCACATTGAGATCGGTGAGCATATTTTATGTGCCTTCATTTGGGTTTTTATTCTGTTTATCACATTTTGTTGAAAAATTGTGTTTATTTGAACTATTTAATTAGTCAAATGTAAACTTTTATTTATTTTGGGTAAAATGTAATGTTTATTGTGTTTGAAAAAATGTTTTTGCAATTTATAAAAAAGTAAATTGACAATGTAGTGAAATACTGCATTGAGGAGTGAAATACTGCATTGAGTAAAAGAGAATTGTTTTTTAGCACATTTGAGCAATTTAATAACAAATTGATGTCAAATATGATGTTTATAGAAACATGATTTAAGGATTAAAGCTAGAACAGCTTAATAAAATTCTATTATTCTGCTGATCCTGTTTTTGACAGGTCAGGTTTTTTTTTTTTACACTGGATTGTTCCTGAGGTGGATTCCTCCTGTGACTTTGATGGCGAGCTTCCCACCTGGACTTAGAAAGAACTGGATCCCTTCTTTTCCATTTGGAGTCCTGCTGCACCCTGCGGTGTGGTAGGCTGTATCACTCTCATCTTCACACGCATTTGGTTATGTGAACATTGACTGACATTGTTTATTTTTATTGTTTCATCCTGGACTTTTGAACAATACTTTTTGGACCAGTATTTATTTATTTATTTATTTATTTATTTATTTATTTATTTATGACATCGTAACAAACTGCTGTGTAGGAGAATTTCCTCATGTGAATGGTGTTGAGTTGAACCTAGATTGGAACTGACATTGATTAATCTGTTTCCATTAATTTAGAATTCAGATTACCAGGGTGCACCCGAAAGATTTAAAGATAAGAATTACTAGGCCTAGTAGTTGTATTATTTATTCTATTTTATTGTGTGTAATTTTATTTTCTTAATTGTTGTGTCCTGTACAGCTGTTGTCAAATTTTAAGGTTTATATTACTAAAGTCAGTTGTTATTTAAACTCACCCAACTGCCTATGTGTGTCATTTAAACACTCCACAGTGCTCCAGTAGTCGAACCTATTGGCCCATTCACTTAAACATATATATTTCTTCTCATATGTGTTACAGGAGAAAATTTGGCGAGCTAGCCAGGAGCAAAAGTGTGTGTGTTTAAGTGTCAGACATTTTACACCTATTGTCAGAACTTATAAGTACTATTTTAAAAACAAAAAATGGAAGTAGTACTCAGGGAGTCTATTCAAATTCCCCACTCTGTGGTGGTTAGTGGTTTAACAGGGTCCGAGACAGATGAGGAAGTGTCCACTTTTCTCCAGAAGTATGGTTCCATTAATCGTTACATTTGCTTAGATGATCCTAAATCAGATTACCATAAAAACATGATTGTTGAGTTTGCACATGAAACTGCCATGCAGACATTGGAACCATTGTTGCCTCTCCAGTTCCCAAGCATGACTCAGACCGGCATTGTGTATGAGTTAAAGGCTTTAGGAAGTGTCTACACCTTAGATGCCAGAAGCAAAGCTACTAAGATGTACATGGAACAGCTCTCTGAAATTGCCAGGCTGAGTGGAAATTCGTTTGGGGAAATGTTGAAAGAGGAACTTAAAAATCTTGTTTCATCTGCAGAAAGTGTTTTTGCCCAACTACCTCAGGCTGATCCAGAATCTGCGACTTCACAGAGTCCGACTCCACAAAAAACCTCAACCAGCCAAAAAGATGTTCCATCTTCTGAAAACCCTCAACATGTGACACCTACCGAATCCAGGATTTTGACCTCAGCAAATGATCCAAGTAAGCTTTTCAGTAAAAACCTGATTGATCTCAAACCCCCACAGACCTTCTCGGTCTCATCTGAATCCAAGCCTATGCCCCTAATTGATGCCAACCCACCTGCAGTTCAGCGAGTGGTGGTTGAGCATGTGGTGCGCAGCAATGATAACTCACCCCAGTTTGCTTCACCCAGTAGACTCAGAGCGTTTTCAGGCAAGAGTCCACGTCCAAGCAATGAAGCAGATTATGATACATGGCGTGCAAGTGTTGAAATTCTTATCAGAGATCCAGCTGTGTCCAACTTGCATTGCACACATCGTATATTGGACAGTCTTCTTCCTCCTGCTTCTGAAATGATCAAACATTTGAGCCCACAGTCTAATCCCTCCACTTATCTCAAGTTGCTTGACTCTGCTTATGGGACAGTTGAAGATGGTGACGAGCTTTATGCTAGGTTCATGAGCACGTTCCAGAATGAAGGAGAGTTACCTTCTGGTTTCCTGCAGAGACTGCACACTGCTTTAAGCAAAACTATGAGACGTGGAGGTGTGTCCGCTCATGAGTTTGACCAGCAGCTTTTAAAGCAGTTCTGTAGAGGCTGTTGGGACAATGCCTTGATAGTCGATCTTCAGTTAGAACAAAAGAAAGAAAAACCACCTACCTTTGCAGAATTGTTACTCCTTTTCAGAACAGAAGAGGATAAACAGGCTGCAAAAATGACGCGCATGCGACAGCATTTTAGCCATGCTAAGCCTGGCCATAACCCCAGCAAGCAGCGCGCCATGTCACAAGTGCACATAGCACATGACACAAATGAATTGATAAATAAAACTGATCTTGAAATGCTCAAGCAACAAATTGCTGCTCTCAGCATTCAGGTGAAGAGCATTGTATCAGAGGACCAGAAGTCAAAACAACCTAAGCAAAAAGCAAAGTCTGTTCCTCTAAGTGTCACACATGAAGCCCATGTGGTGAAACCAAAAACAACCAGTCAGCACCCCTCCACATTTAAAGCAAATGGCAGACCACGTCCTTGGTATTGTTTCCAATGTGGAGAGGATGGTCACATTGTTTCAGTTTGTGATAAAGCACCAAATCCTTCCCTTGTAGCAGCTAAGAAAAAACAGCTGAGAGAAAAGCAGGCTGCTTGGGATGTTTCTAATGCTGCTCAAAGTGAGACACATTTAAACTAGTGTCTGCTCCCATAGAGGGACATATGAGAGCAAAGTCACAAAACTCCAGTCCCAAAACCATGAGATGTGCAGTTAAGAGTGTTGAAGTAGAAGGGTCAAAATTGCCACATGGCCTTGTGGGAACTAAAACCACAGCTAAAGTATCCATTGCAGGGAAAGACACCAACTGTCTTCTGGACACAGGTTCACAAGTCACAACTGTGCCCCAGTCCTTTTATGAAGAACACCTTTCTGATCTGACCATTCATTCTTTGAATGATTTGCTTGAAGTGGAGAGTGCTAATGGCCAGTTTGTTCCCTATTTAGGATATATTGAACTTACTATCACCTTTCCTAAAGAGTTTGTTGGCTCTGATATGGAAATTAACACTCTGGCCTTGGTTATTCCTCACCTCCGCTCTGCAGCTAATGAACAGGTGCTTATAGGCACAAACACACTTGACGTTCTTTATGCTGCTTACCAGAAACTTTCATCTTTTCAGCCTTTAATGAATGGATATCAGGCTGTTCTTAAAATACTTGAGATACGACAAAGGCAGTCTAATTACAACAGCCTTGGTCATGCAAAGCTAATAGGCCATCTGCCTAAAGTTGTCCCTGCAAGACAGACTGCTGTTGTTGAAGCTTTGATTCATGTTGATCGTTTCAACATTCAAAGAGATGTCATTCTTGAGGAACCATCAGCTTCTTCTCTGCCCAATGGTTTATTGGTTTCAGCGACTGTAGTGACTTTACCGAGCAAACGCTCATGTCATCTTCCTGTCGTACTAAGAAATGACACCAATCATGACATTGTCATTCCCCCCAACACTATTGTGGCAGATGTTAATTCTATAGTACAAGTGTTACACAAAGAACATGCTGTCAGTGAAGTAGATTGTTCTCAGTTTCCAGCAACATCGTCCCAAGAGCTAAGCTTTGATTTTGGAGATTCACCTTTATCCACTGAATGGAAAGAGCGAATAACAAAAATGTTAAACACCATGCCAAATGTTTTTTCTCAGAATGATCTGGATTTTGGCCATACTGATAAAGTGAAACACAGAATCAAGCTTAGTGATGAGACGCCTTTTAAGCAAAGAGCCCGTCCAATACACCCCAACGATGTGGATGCTGTTAGACAACATCTACAGGAACTCTTAGATTCTGGAGTTATCCGGGAATCTGAGTCCCCATTTGCTTCCCCAATCGTTGTGGTTCGCAAAAAGAATGGTTCTGTCCGTCTGTGTGTGGACTACCGAAAGTTGAATATACAGACCATTAAGGATGCCTATGCTCTTCCCAAACTGGAAGATGCTTTCACTGCACTTGCTGGTTCTAAGTGGTTCTCCGTCCTAGACCTCAAGTCAGGTTACTACCAGGTCGAAGTGGAAGAGGCAGACAAGCACAAGACCGCATTTGTGTGTCCAGTTGGATTCTGGGAATTTAACAGGATGCCTCAAGGAATAACTAATGCGCCTTCAACCTTCCAAAGACTGATGGAAAAATGTGTTGGCGATATGAACCTAAAAGAAGTTTTAGTGTTCATTGACGACCTGATTATTTTCTCATCATCATTGGAAGAACATGAACAGCGTTTGCAGCGTGTCCTTGGACGGCTGATGACATATGGTTTGAAACTGGCGCCAGAAAAGTGCAAATTTTTCCAAACGTCAGTAAAATATCTTGGCCACATTGTGTCTGAGAGAGGAGTCGAAACCGACCCCGAGAAAGTTCAGGCCTTAAAGACCTGGCCGATCCCCACAAATCTTAAAGAGCTCCAATCCTTTTTAGGGTTTGCTGGATACTACCGACGGTTCATTCAGGGGTACTCTACTACTGTAAAGCCACTTAATGAACTAACTTCCGGTTATCCACCATTTAGAAAGTTGAACAAGAGACAGAAAATAAATCCTAACTTAGACTATCGCAACCCAAAGGAGTCCTTTGGTCAGCGGTGGACGTCCCAATGTCAGGAAGCCTTTGATGACATAATAAGTAAGCTAACATCAGCTCCAGTCTTGGGATTTGCAGACCCCCAGCTTCCGTATGTCCTCCATACAGATGCCAGCACTGTTGGCCTTGGGGCTGCATTATATCAGGTTCAAGATGGTCAATCTCGAGTCATAGCTTTTGCAAGTCGAGGTCTTTCAAAAAGCGAGAGAAAGTACCCAGCTCATAAGCTTGAATTCTTGGCCCTTAAGTGGGCAGTCACAGAAAAGTTTTCTGATTACCTATATGGTACAGACTTCACAGTAGTGACTGACAGCAACCCACTTACATATATTTTAACATCCGCGAAGCTTGATGCGACAGGGTACAGGTGGTTGTCCAGTCTTTCTACTTACTCATTCAGTCTTCAGTACAGAGCGGGAAAGCAAAATTTAGATGCAGATGCACTCTCTCGCCGACCTCACGATCCACCCAAGGATGATTATGCATCCAAGAAAGAAAGTGAGAGAATCCGGCAGTTCACACTGTACCATCTGAGCCATCCTCACAGTCCAGAAACCGTTCCCCAGGAGGTGATTAAGGCAATATGTGAACGTCATATGGTCACTTCAGCAGGGGCTGATGTTCAAGCCACCACTCCTGGGTTGACATTAGTTGAATCCCTCACTCACCAGTCCACAGCTATTCCCGACTGC
>JBBPBX010048606.1:14845-25685 GCA_038048925.1 Garcialebias charrua | reverse complement strand
TGTGATTTAAATGTGTCTGGAATGACAAAAAGAAAAAAGAACTTGAACAAGTTTCTGTCCACAGTCACACTGACTAAAGCTGACATTAAAGCTGGTCAAACTTTGCTCGGCGGCTCCTCTCATCACTCCGTCCTGGAGTTTATTGCTGAAGGCTGTTTTTGTCCAAGTGGACAAATGTCTGAGCCTGAAGACCAAGGAGACAGCAGCTGTTCAGATCCTGAAGAAGGATCCAGATGTTTCCAGGACTCTGATAAAGAGGTTGATCCCAGACGTGTGTTCATGAAGATTCAACACTTTTCTTTCTGCTCTGCTTGAAGATGCACCACAAGCTGCTCATCTTTCATGACATCATCTAGTTTGTGTCCTCGTCTTGTTTTCCAGATGTTCCTGATGAACATGATCAGTGTCCTGAACACAGAGCCTGTAACCTGGTCCAGTTCTAGGACTGGTTCCAGTACATGGGGCAGACCTGTCTCACCTTTGAGGTGCTGGACAGGACTCTCTCTGACCTGTTGCATGAGGCAAACTGGATGCTGCTGAACACAGATGTGATCTGCCCCACACACATCTGCACAGCAGCTGTTTCTTCTAATGCACAACTGATATCTACTGATCTATAGATCTGGATCCACTCCTCACAGCTCTGCTTTGAAACACTATATTTGAAAATAAAATGTTTTAAAGTAGAAAAGTGAATGTTCATTTTATTGATTTGTATATTTTTATTAATATATCTTAACAGTGTCCTACACCTGAGAAGATAAACCCAATATTTAAGAAAAAATACATTTGAAAAGCAAAGACTGAACTTTATTATTCTAGAATATGTGTTGATTAAATACTAATCCTTCTTAAACTACATCAGATGGGTCTAAATTCAGTGAAATGTTGACAAGTTGCCCTGGGAACACAGAAACTGAAGGATGTAGAGCTGAAGAGCAGCTCAGTTCGAGCTCTTATTTTGAAGAGCAGCAGCTAACGGAAGTGATGTTCTCCCAGCACCGGAAGTTGCTCAGTTGTGACGTCAGTGTTTGTTGTTCTGCTCCGTAGCTACGAGCTGAAGGCCTTTTCTCTCGACTGCTGCTCAAATGAGTTGAAGTGAACGTTAAATTGAGCTGTAACATCTGTAAATGTTGCTGACCGGAAGTGAACAGATGTGGAGACAGCGGCTCAAACAGCTGGAAGCAGAGGAAGAAGAAAAGTCTGAGGATTTTGGAAGTAGAGCTGCAGCTCAGGAACAAACGGAGCAAGACACATGTTAGATGCTGTTCTAACGTCGTATAGCTCGCCCTTTAGCTCCTATTGGAATCCTCCCTCGCGCGTCAGCGCCCACTGAAAACCTTTTAGTCCACGCCCACCTACCGGATGGGCCCACCCCTCGGTCCGTAAAACCCCTCGACCGAGGTGGATCTATCTCTTCTTCATTCAGCCCGAATGAGAACCTTTAAAAAAAAAAAAAAAAAAATTTAACTCAGCCTCGGCTGAGACCTTAGTAAAATTGTCAAGATTTTGCCAATAATTATCCGAAGATTAAGGTTAACGATACCAGAAGTCCTCGTTCAGCTCCCCACCCGCCCTACCTCCGCTGCCTTCCTGTGAGCTCTTCTGCGGAGCCAGACAGTCAGACGGGCCGACATGCTACAAATGTCGGGGGTTTGCTTCGGGGCGGGAAACTACTTGCTGAACGAGGCCATCGCTTCTCTGTTCTCAAGGGAACCGGAGAACGCGACGCTAGCCAGCCGCACTGGCCTCCCCCCTAAGGGAGAACGAGTAGCGGTGGCTAACCACGTCGTCGGGAAGCCTCATCAGCGGTGAGTGACGTCTTCATTTATTTCTTAAGCCACAACCAAGACGAAAACGGTCGTTGTGGCGATGTTTTTTCTGCATGAAAAGCTACAGAACGCACGCATTACCGTTAGCGCCCAAGGCCGCTAAGCAATGCTAACAGTAGCCCCGGCCTCATGTCTCTGGAGAGCATTGTGGCACGGATACCGTACCGAACGTCGCCGGGAAGCTTTTTTCAATCAACAATTACTACAAGAAGTGATGTATGATGTGTTTTTTATTTGGTTAGACCACGACCAAGAAAGAAAACTGTTCCTTGTGGTGTTGTTTTTGGCGCGAAAGGCTACAGGAATGCACGCCTATGTAATCACAGGGCCTGCTACTTACGCTCAACACGCAGCCTTTTTTGCTAGCCGGCATGCAGGAAGCTGTCAGGGCCAACCCCCTCTCCGCCTAGGCCGAACGACCTAGCGGGCTCGAGGTTAGGCACCAGGTCGCGGCGAAGTCCAGACCTGGTCCATACCCGGTCTGGCCTCGCTCCCCGACCGTGACGGCACTCTGGAACGAGGCTGCTGCAGCGCCCGCAAAAATCAGGGCCCCAGCAGCCTCCTTTGTGGGAATCACGAGAGTGGAGGCTTCACGGAAAAATGATGTTATTCTCTCATGTTTCGGGCTTGTCTGTGGGGCCGTATGACTCCACAGCCGCGCTGACACACAGGCTTCCCTCCACAAACAGACTAGCTTTTGGCAGTCGGGTGTCCAAGAATAAAAACAGCTCAAACAAGGTAACAATAAATAAATGTTTCATGTTTGGTGTAGCTGTTAAGGCGCAGTCGAAGCCGTGTAAAAACCACAGCCCGCCACCCCTCATAAAATCAAATGTCACCAGCTCAGCTTCAACGCTGCCCAGCAGTCGACACGAGAAGGTGAATAAACATACAGACGCCACGTTTATTAATCCGCCTATGGCGCAGACGAAGCCGTGGAAAAACCACAGCCCGCTGCCTCTCATAAAATCAAACGTCGCCGGCTCAGCTTCCACGCTGCCCAAAAGACGACTCGAAGAGGTAAATAAACATCCAGGCGCCATGTTTTTTAAGCCTCGTGTGGCGCAGACAAAGCCGTGTAAAAACCACGGCTCGCTGCCTCTCATAAAATCAAATGCTGCCGGCCCAGCTTCCACGCGGCCCAGCGGAGGACACGAAAAGGTATTTAAACATCCAGATACCATGTTTATTAAGACTCGTGTCGCGTAGACGAAGCAGTGCGAAACCCACAGCTCGCCGCTTCACATTGGGTCACGTGACGCTAGCTCTGCTCTCGTGCAGGCTAGCAGAGCTCTGCTACCGTCTCATCACGTGTTTAACTGGCGTCCCACACACAGGAGTGACACCACCTCTCTGCAGCTCGTCAACAGCTCCAAACGAGGTAAAAAGGGACAAAACACTCAGACTGATCAAGCACTGCCGCCTAAAAGACGAGCAGTGCCCAGCGGGAGCGGCGCATCACCACAACGAGCGCTCCCCATGTCAGCAAACGTGTCGACGTCAGACGCAGGGGCGGACCACGTCTCTGACGCAATAAGCCGGCCCTTTTTGGGCGGGGCCCCCGTGGGTTACCGTGGTAACGGAGGGAGGGCCCCAGCGACTGGCTGACGCACATGATGCGCTCGAGACAGCAAGATCTCGCGCTGCCACTGGGCAGAAGATACCAGCAGTGGCAGCAAAAATGCAGTTTAGACAGGTGGCTGTCAAAAATCATAAGAAAGGGTTATGCACTCCAGTTTGCTGCAAAACCACCTCCTTTCAAGGGAATACTGGAAACAGTATTGTTAGACAAAAAATCAAAACTCCCTACTGTCAGAAATGCTGTCGAAGGGAGCGATTTCCAAGGTGGCAGAAGGAGATCAGAACAAAGGGTTCTATTCTCGATATTTTCTCGTGCCCAAGAAAAAGGGAGGGGCGAGATCAGTCTTAGATCTGTCAATTTTCAACAGATCGATTTTGGTGAGAAGTTTTTCACATGCTCACCATAAAACAGCTGCTGAGGAATGCGCACAAGGGAGACTGGTTCACATCCCTCGATCCGAAGGATGCTTACTGGCACGTGAGTATCATCCCACAACACAGGAAATACCTGAGGGTTTTCCTTCCAGGGGAACCAGTTCGAGTTTCAAAAGGCTCGTTTTCGGCTATTTGTTAGCTCCCAGAACTTTTTCAAAGTGTGTGGAAGCAGCGATACGCCCACTTCCCTCAGCAGGGATGCGGATCCTGTCTTATCTAGACGACACACTTATTTTTTAAGCAGGTCGCGAGAGGAAGCAGTAATCCAGACCAGGGTACTAGCAGAACACCTGCTGGACCTGGGATTTGCTGTAAACGGGATGAAAAGTTCAGTAATCCCAGCACAATCCATTGTTTACCTGGGGGTAGAACTGGATTCACGCTCAATGAGAGCACGCCTGTCAGAGCAGAGGGCAGCCGATCTGACAGCACAGCTGAGGCGCGTCCAACCAGGGAAGGTGGTGACGGCGGCAGCAGTGATGCGCCTTCTGGGCCTGATGGCAGCCGCTCATGTGGTATTAAATTTAGGTTTATTACACAGGAGAACGGCCCAGCGTTGGTTTACCAACCTGCGCGTGGACCCAGTGCACCAAAAACGCAGGATGGTGCTGGTTCCCCCATCCGTAGGGCCAGACCTGCGTTTCTGGGGAAACACCCACATCCTGAGGGAGGGTGTCTCCATGATCACACCTACGTCTCACATCCCAGTTTCCACAGACGCGTCTCTGATGGGATGGGAGGGGGACGTGCCTCTCCCAATCGGTGGGAGGAAAGTGGCCAAGCCACACCCACCTCCACATAGACATTCTGGAGCTGATGATAGTCCAGAAGGTCTTAGAACATTTTATTCTATTAGTTCAGCAGCAACATGTACTGGTGCACACCGACAACCAGGTGGCAGCAGCGTACATAAATCGCCAGGACGGGTCTCGCTCAGCTCAGCTGCTGCGCGTGGCCAGGCGGCTACTCCTGTGGGCCCAGCAGAACCTTCTCTCTCTGAGAGCAGTGTACATCCCAGGAGTGCTGAACGTGGGAGCAGATATTATGTCGAGAGGGGGACCACGTCAGGGAGACTGGTCTCTCTACTCGGACTTATTAAATCAGATTTGGGCCAGATTCGGTCGTGCAGAAATAGACCTTTTTGCAGCCCGAAGCAGCAGGAAGTGTGCACTCTGGTGCTCACTGAACCCAAAAGACGACCCCCCTCTGGGAGTGGACGTTTTTGCACTCAGACGGTGGTCAGAAAAGAAGCTTTACGCTTTTCCACCAGTCCCTCTCATTCCAAGAGTGCTAGAACGAGTCCGGGAGGAGAAACTGTCTCTCATCCTGGTGGCTCCAGAGTACAAATATGCACCCTGGTCCCCAGACCTGCAGCAGCTGGTAGTGGACAGCCCCCTGCAGCTGCCGTGGAGGGAGGATGCTCTCCTCCAAGCGGGAGGGGCGATCAGGCATTTCCCAGAAATAGGCCAACGCCTTTGGGCCTGGAAGCTGAGCGGCGCCGCCTAACAAACTTAGGCCTCACCCCAGCCGTGGTTCGGACGATTCAGGACGCCCGTGCCCCGCCCACAACTACGCTTTATGCGTCTAGTGGGCAGCTTTTCAGCGGTGGTGCGGGGACAGAGGCATCGAGGCCACAGCATGTGACGTTGGCTCTGTCCTGGCTTTTCTGCAACTGCTGTTGGAGAGAAAGCTAGTTTTTAGCACGATAAAAGTGTACGCGGCGGCCATTTTCATCATGTCACGAGGGTTTTGGTGGCAGGACGTTATTCAATCATTCTCTGATTAAACGTTTCCTGAGGGGCGTTAGACGCCTTAGACCCTTGAAGCGTGACATCACACCTCAGGGGGATCTGGCACTAGTTCTGGGCGCTTTAACCAAAGCCCCCTTTGAACCCTTAGAGGAGGTGTCAATTAAGTTTTTGTCCATAAAAACTGCTCTTTTGCTGGCACTCACGTCGGCAAAGAAGGTGAGTGACCTCTGCACTTTCCATAGCTCCCTCTTGTTTACATATTAAACCTGATGGCAGCTCAGCGACTTTGAGGCCTAACCCGGCTTTATCCCAAGTCGCTCACCAGCAGTTTTTAAATCTCGGACAATAACTCTTAGTGGTTTCCATCTCCCTCCTCATGCTTCAGAGGAGGAAGCTAGGTCACACTTGCTGTGCCCAATTAGGGCTCTCGGAGCTTATCTGGCACGCACAACGATGTTATATGGCTCGCACAGAGGGGGTGCGCCTTTCTCAAAATCTGTTTGTCCATTACAGGGACAACTCAGCGGGTCGGGCTCTGTCCTCTCAGCGCCTCTCCCACTGGCTATGTGAAGCCATATCAGAGGCTTACAAAGCTGCAGGGAAGGAGCCTCCTGCATCCCTGCGAGCTCATTCGACGCGAGCGATTGCGTCGTCCACAGCTCTACATGGTGGGATGTCGGTCAGCGACATCTGTCAGGCCGCAGCTTGGGGCTCCCCCTGTTCTTTCACCCGTTTTTATTTACGGGATGTTTCTGCTTTTTCCATGGCTCATTCAGTCCTGGGAGTCCTGGATAAGTAGTAGGAGTTCACCTCCTGATGTTCTAACTGCCTGCTGTACATAGTTCTTGTGGCAGTTCGATTCTTACCCCCTTTTTTGTGGGGGTCTTTTGCAGCCTGAGAGTGACCCTCTCACCGGCAATGTAAAAAAAAAAAAAAAACAACAAATAAAACATTTCGTTTTTCAATGTTGTGGCCCTCTGTTCTGCAGCAGGGCACGTCTGGAGGTGGTGTAAAGGCCTGCGGGCCTCCTCCAGCCCACCACCGGCCCTCCCTCATGCATTGAGGGAGGACAGGTTTATTGGGATTGGGTGAGCAGGTGCTCTGCGTTGGTTGGATCCAGCGTGGCATGGACTATTTCCTGCTTCGCCCTTTATTCCAATAGGAGCTAAAGGGCGAGCTATACGACGTTAGAACGTTGGTTACGTATCGTAACCCCAGATTCTACGAGTATAGCGGAGCCCTTTAGCTATCGGGCCACTCTGCATCCAAATTGGCTGAATGAATTAGCTATATTTGGAGATAGATCCACCTCGGTCGAGGGGTTTTACGGACCGAGGGGTGGGCCCATCCGGTAGGTGGGCGTGGACTAAAAGGTTTTCAGTGGGCGCTGACGCGCGAGTACTCCTTCGCGCGTCAGCGCCTACTGAAAACCTTTTAGTCCACGCCCACCTACCGGATGGGCCCACCCCTCGGTCGGTAAAACCCCTCGACCGAGGTGAACCATCCTCCAAAAATAGCTAATTCATTCAGCCATTTTGGATGCAGAGTGGCTCGATAGCTAAAGGGCTCCGCTATACTCGTAGAATCTGGGGTTACGGTACGTAACCAACGTTCTAACGTCGTATAGCGTAGCCCTTTAGCTCCTATTGGAATAAAGGGCGAAGCAGGAAATAGTCCATGCCACGCTGGATCCAACCAACGCGGAGCACCTGCCCACCTAATCCCAATAAGCCTGTCCTCCCTCAATGAATGAGGGAGGTCCGGTGGTGGGCTGGAGGAAGGCCCGTAGGCCTTTAATCAACCTCCAGATGTGCCCTGCTGCAGAACAGCGGGCCCAAAACATCGAAAAAACGAAATGTTTTATTTGTTGATGTTTTTTTTTTTTATTATTATTGCCGGCGAGAGGGTCACTCTCAGGCTGCAAAAGACCCCCCCCAAAAGGGGGGTAAGAATCGAACTGCCACAAGAACTATGTACAGCAGGCAGTTAGAACATCAGGAGGTGAACTCCTACTACTTATCCAGGACTCCCAGGACTGAATGAGTCATAGAAAAAGTAGAAACATCCCGTAAATAAAAACGGGTGAAAGAACAGGGCGAGCTCCAAGCTGCGGCCTGACAGATGTCGCTGACCGACATCCCACCATGCAGAGCTGTGGACGACGCAATCGCTCGCGTCGAATGAGCTCGCAGGGATGCAGGAGGCTCCTTCCCTGCAGCTTTGTAAGCCTCCGTTATGGCCTCACAAAGCCAGTGGGAGAGGCGCTGAGAGGACAGAGCCCGACCCGCTGAGTTGTCCCTATAATGGACAAACAGATTTTGAGAAAGGCGCACCCCCTCTGTGCGAGCCATATAACATCTAAGAGCCCTAACTGGGCACAGCAGATGTGACCTAACCTCCTCCTCCGATGAATGGGGAGGGAGATGGAACCCGCTCAGAGTTATTGTCCGTGACTTGAAACTGCTGGTGATCGACTTTGGGATAAAAGCCGGGTTAGGCCTCAAAGTTGCTGCGCTGCCATCAGGTTTAATTTGTAAACAAGAGGGAGCCACAGAAAGAGCACAGAGGTCACTGACCCTCTTTGCAGACGTGAGCGCCAACAGAAGAGCAGTTTTTATGGACAAAAACTTCATTGACACTTCCCCTAAGGGTTCAAAAGGGGACACGTTCCTTCAGCTGCTGTTTGATAGAGAGCTAGCGTTTAGCACGATAAAGGTGTACGCGGCGGCTATATCATCATGTCATGAAGGTATAGGCGGTAGGACGTTATTCAATCAGATACTGTTGAAACGTTTCCTTAGGGGCGTGAGTCGCCTTAGGCCCTCGAAGCGTGACATCACCCCTCAGTGGGACCTAACATTGGTTCTGGGCGCTTTAACCAAAGCCCCTTTTGAACCCTTAGGGGAAGTGTCAATGAAGTTTTTGTCCATAAAAACTGCTCTTCTGTTGGCGCTCACGTCTGCAAAGAGGGTCAGTGACCTCTGTGCTCTTTCTGTGGCTCCCTCTTGTTTACAAATTAAACCTGATGGCAGCGCAGCAACTTTGAGGCCTAACCCGGCTTTTATCCCAAAGTCGATCACCAGCAGTTTCAAGTCACGGACAATAACTCTGAGCGGGTTCCATCTCCCTCCCCATTCATCGGAGGAGGAGGTTAGGTCACATCTGCTGTGCCCAGTTAGGGCTCTTAGATGTTATATGGCTCGCACAGAGGGGGTGCGCCTTTCTCAAAATCTGTTTGTCCATTATAGGGACAACTCAGCGGGTCGGGCTCTGTCCTCTCAGCGCCTCTCCCACTGGCTTTGTGAGGCCATAACGGAGGCTTACAAAGCTGCAGGGAAGGAGCCTCCTGCATCCCTGCGAGCTCATTCGACGCGAGCGATTGCGTCGTCCACAGCTCTGCATGGTGGGATGTCGGTCAGCGACATCTGTCAGGCCGCAGCTTGGAGCTCGCCCTGTTCTTTCACCCGTTTTTATTTACGGGATGTTTCTACTTTTTCTATGACTCATTCAGTCCTGGGAGTCCTGGATAAGTAGTAGGAGTTCACCTCCTGATGTTCTAACTGCCTGCTGTACATAGTTCTTGTGGCAGTTCGATTCTTACCCCCCTTTTGGGGGGGGTCTTTTGCAGCCTGAGAGTGACCCTCTCGCCGGCAATAATAATAAAAAAAAAAAAAAAAACATCAACAAATAAAACATTTCGTTTTTTCGATGTTTTGGGCCCGCTGTTCTGCAGCAGGGCACATCTGGAGGTTGATTAAAGGCCTACGGGCCTTCCTCCAGCCCACCACCGGACCTCCCTCATTCATTGAGGGAGGACAGGCTTATTGGGATTAGGTGGGCAGGTGCTCCGCGTTGGTTGGATCCAGCGTGGCATGGACTATTTCCTGCTTCGCCCTTTATTCCAATAGGAGCTAAAGGGCTACGCTATACGACGTTAGAACGTTGGTTACGTACCGTAACCCCAGATTCTACGAGTATAGCGGAGCCCTTTAGCTATCGAGCCACTCTGCATCCAAAATGGCTGAATGAATTAGCTATTTTTGGAGGATGGTTCACCTCGGTCGAGGGGTTTTACCGACCGAGGGGTGGGCCCATCCGGTAGGTGGGCGTGGACTAAAAGGTTTTCAGTAGGCGCTGACGCGCGAAGGAGTATTCCATAAGAAAGGGTTCTACACCACTGCTGGTACATATACAGTGTGCTCTGAACGGTCTTATTTAGGGATGCCCAATGTGCCTTACTGCATATGCCACTTTTTGCCTCTACAACAACATCAACTACTACCTCATACATATACTGTGTACATTGACTCATACGCTGCTTTGCCACTTTGCAAATGTCAATGCTAGAAACCTTTAGTTTATTTTAGTTATACTTTTTATACTCTTTTTTTATACCACTATGCAAAAAAAAACAAAAAAAAAAACAACTCAGGACAGTGTTAGTTTTACTATTTTTATGCTTATGTCTATTATTATATGTTTCAGTGTTTCAATGTTTAGATGTTTACTGTTGCACCGAGGGACTGAGAGAAACGCAATTTCGGTCCTGTGTATGTCCTGCACTGTACATATTGCAGATCTGACAATAAAGTTGACTTTGACTTTGACTTTGACTTTGATATATGCCTTATATGTATCATACAAGCCTTATATGTTGTACAATATACAAAACATACACTTAGGATGATATAAGGTTACTTGTTTTTTATATGGTTTTTATATATCTTTTCCATATGGGAGGTAGCTGCAGACACGGATAATGAAGCTGACTCATGTCCAGATTTTGGAGGAAGTGGCTTGTCGTTTGAAGTATCTGTACTTTCTGCTGGTGAAGATTCTCAGTCGTCCAGGACATGATTTTTTTTATTTTATTTTTTATTTTTATCTGTACTTTCTACTCCACTACATTTTACATGAAGTGCCTGTACTTTCGACTACACGCCATTTCTATAATGCGTTGAGTTACAAGTTACATTCAAGTTGCAGCTTTTTGATTTGTCATTAGTTTGAAAGTAACTGATGTCGAGAGGGGAGTTGGCCCATTGAACGATAGGGGAGTTGGCCCATTGAACGATAATGTGTTTACTGCAGTTAAAATGACACATTGGTTTTACTTTGTGTTAAAATAAACTTTCAAAGGTTGAATCATTCCTCTTTCAAATGTTTGCTTAATGACATTTATCTCTGCATGTCATCCCTGAAATTCTGATGCACAGAAGAATCACAAGTCCAAGTGTGAAC
>JBBPBX010048606.1:0-12086 GCA_038048925.1 Garcialebias charrua | reverse complement strand
TGAATAAATAGGTGACTTAACAAGCTTTTGCAAATTTGATAAGTCACTGAATCAGCTGTGTTGGAGCAGGGAAAAAAACTAAAACATGCAGGACAGTGTTCCTCGGGGAACAAGGTTGGGAACACACACACACACACACAGAGATTCAAGGCCAAAAAAAGAAAGAGTTTAAAAAAAAAAAAAAACTTTAGACAAGCATGTGAAAACTGAAGAGACTACAAAAACACTGCAAAAACAGTTTTAGTCAAGGCTTTAAACAGAGGGGCCCTCCTTAGACCAAAAAATATGGAAAAGGCATCAAAAAACAGTCACATAAATGATCTGGACACAAGAGTACAGATTTAAACCACAACAGCTGGTCCAGATGGGGAAGAGCATCACTTTCATCCTTCATTCTGTCAGCCACCCAGCAGAAACTGAAAGTTATGCACCATAACCCCGGCTTTACACTGCACGCGGCTCCGCCCCGCTCCGGTCCGCAGGTCGCAGCTGAACGAGTCCAATTCCCACTGCCTCCGCTCCGCTCAGGTCCGCCTGGATGCGCCGCTCCAAGACACGTGCGAGATCGCGCGATAAATCAAGTGATAAATAAGTAAGTCAGAACAAAACAATTCATTCGGTGGAAAGAAGGAGAACAACTGTAGAGAGACTGCTGCCTTGATCTTCTCTCGTAAATGAGCTACATGGTTTGAGCAACAGGAAGTGATGTTTACATTTCAGAATAAAATACTTTTTTATTTATTTATTTTTGTATTGCGTTATTAGGTGTAGTCATAGTCATAAATATAATAGTTTAGTCATAGAATAGTCATAATTGATAGTTTGACAGCATTTTTGTACAAATAAATCCGTATAGAGCTAGGATTAGTCCGCCCGTGGTGATTTTATTTTGTAAATACGGAAGTTGTGCTCGTTCCTTTTCCTGTTGGTGCGACGTAATCTTCAAAAGTTGACTCCGGCACAGCTCCGTCATCCGGCAGAAATAGAAAATTTTCTAATTTTGACGGACTGCCGTCCGCTCTCCGCAGCTCGCCGCCGCCGTGCGGAGCCAGTGTAAATTCTGTCATTGATTATAATGGGTGCGTATTTGCTGCGGAGGTCGGACCGGAGCGGGGCGGAGCCGTAACGCATGTGGTGTAATTCCGGGGTAACTCATGTTCCCTGAAGGAAGGGAACGAGGTGCAACATATTGCTATGGGAATTGCGCCCCGTGCGATTACCTGAAGAAATACATTCACGCCTTTACGGCAGGGGCGTCAGCGTCGCGCCAGAGGCCCCACCCTCTGGGTACTTAAGCCGCTGACGCCCATCCATCGATCTCCAAAATGCACTTCACTGAGCTTTCAGCATTGAAAAGGGCCAGGTATGTTGCACCTCGTTCCCTTCCTTCAGGGAACTTCAGTTCCCTTAATCAGTCATGTCACTCGGTGCAACATATTGCTATGGGAACGTAATTCATTCACGCCCTTGAAATGCTCAGCATAATGCATGTGGGAACATCTGCCTCGATACGGCAGGAATCTCCCAGCTGCTCTCTTCAAGGTATGCAGAGAGCACAGTCCGGGAAGAAAAGAATACCTCACGTAGAAAACATCAGCTTGATGTTACCACTGGGCACATAGATGAAACATCAACTAGATACAGCATAAGCGTGCTCCACTAGTATGATTACTCGTCTTTTTTTTATTTTATTTTTTTAACAAGGGGCACGACTGACAAGTGGAGCGCATCCTGATGTTAGAGACCCGTTAAAGGAGAGGAGAACCCTTCCATTGAACATCTCCTAAGCAAACATAAGCACCAAGGGACACCCTCGTTTTGGGATAAAGCAATCAAAGCCTTAGGCCCTCAGCCAGTTCCCTTCAAAGGCCAGGCTGAAAGCCGCCACAACTCTGGACGTGGGTGTAGAAGCTGCCCACGTGCCTGAGTCAACAGGTCCCTGTGAGGAGGCAATTGCCAAGGTATCCCTGATAAAATTGAGATCAACTCCGGGAACCACGGTTTCTGTGGCCACCTGGGGGCTATCAGGATCAGGGAAAGGACTCCCTGACGTACACATTCCAGTGTCACCTCGATCAGAGGGACAGGTGGAAAAGCATAGTACAGCACCCCTGCTGGCCAGTCATGTGCCAGAGAATCCGTTCCTAACGGTGCATCCGTTTCCCTCAAAGAGAAGTAAAGGTCACACTGCGAGCTAGCTCTGCAAGTGAACAAGTCCACTGAGGCTCTCCCAAATCGTGACCAGACCTGCTCCACGACCCGTGGGTTCAGGCTCCATTCTGACGCCAAGAGAGGCCCTCTCGAGAGGGCATCCGCTCCATAATTTAGTTCACCGGGAACATGAGTCGCCCTGAGTGACAAGATTCTTGGAGCACACCACGTGAGCATCTTCTGCGTCAGTCCGAGGAGGGCTCGGGACCTTGTCCCTCCCTCTCTGTTGATGAAGGACACTGTGGTCCTGTTATCTGATTTCACCAGGATGTGCTGCCCTGCAATCAGACTTTTGCCAAAGAAGTATTTTACTGACAGGAATACGGCCAACAATTCCAGGAAGTTGATATGTAACCTCGCTTCCTGTTTATTCCAAAGGCCACAGGCGTTCTGATTTCTGCAGATCGCCCCCCATCCTGTTTTTGAGGCGTCTGTCGTGATGACCACACGAGATGACACCCTACCAGCGGGACCCCTTCCGCGAAGACAGACAAGTCTCTCCAGGATTCCAGGGCTCTCAGGCACTCTGAATCTATTCTAACCTTTCCTGCTCGACCAAGCAGGCGGGTTGTGTCTGTTGGTTTAGCCATACTTGTAGGGCCCGCATTTTCAGCAATGCGTGTGGCACACAGGGTATGGCTGCCGCCAAGAGGCCTAAAAGGCGTTGGCACGTTCTTATGGGAACCTGCTGATCCAGTTTAAATTTTGCCAGGCAATGGCGAATCGAGGAAACTCGTTCCCTTGAGAGCCATGCTCTGTACCGGACGGTGTCGATCTGTACTCCCAGAAATACGGTAACCCGTGATGGAGTTAGGTCACTCTTTTGTAGGTTTATGACAAAACCGAGAGACTCCAGGTGAGAGATCACCCTGTAGGAGTGTGACTGGGCCTGTATTCTGCTTCCAGCCAGAATCAGGAGGTCATCCAGGTAGTTCATAACCCTGAGACCTTGATTCCTAAGGGGGGTCAGGGCTGCGTCCAGACATTTAGTAAATGTACGAGGAGCCGTCTTCAAACCGAAGGGTAAGGCTTTGAATTCATAAGCCTTTCCCTCGAAAGCAAAACGGAGGAATTTTCTGTGTTTCCTCCACACGCCTACATGGAAATAGGCATCTTTCAAATCCATTGTACAAGCGTAGTCTCCTGGTCTCACAGACTGGAGAACCTGCCGCAGTGTAAGCATCTTGAACTTAAAAGTTTTTATTCTTTTGTTCAGAGTCCTGAGATCCAGGATCGGTCTCAGGGAATGATCCTTTTTGGGCACCAGGAAGTACTTGCTGTAATGGCCGGAGCGTAGTTTGCGTTTCGGGACCAAACTTATCACCCCCTTCTGCAGCATCGTCCATACTTTCTCTCTCAGCACGTGTGCGCGTGCAAGGTTAATGTTTGATTGCAGTACTCCTGTGAAGGGGGGCGGTCTCCTGGCGAACTGCAACTTGAGCCCACGACATAGTCGTCATGACCCATTCGTTTGGCAGACACGCCCTCCAGGCCTGCGCGTGTGCAATAACGCCAAAAATACACTACACGCGTTGCAGCTCCGCCCCGCTCCGGTCCGACCTCCGCAGCAAATACGCACCCATTATAATCAATGACAGAATTTACACTGGCTCCGCACGGCGGCGGCGAGCTGCGGAGAGCGGACGGCAGTCCGTCAAAATTAGAAATTTTTCTATTTCTGCCGGACGCCGGAGCTGTGCCGGAGTCAACTTTTGAAGATTACGTCGCACCAACAGGAAAAGGAACGAGCACAACTTCCGTATTTACAAAATAAAATCACCACGGGCGGACTAATCCTAGCTCTATACGGATTTATTTGTACAAAAATGCTGTCAAACTATCATTTATGACTACGCCTACAAACGCAATACAAGAAAAAAAAAGTATTTTATTCTGAAATGTAATAAATCACGTCCTGTCGCTCAAACCATGTCCTGTCACCCATTACAGAGCAAATGTCCTGAAAATATCTCAATGCAAAAAACAATCAAACAGCGAGGCAGTCTCTACTGTTGTTCTCCTTCTTCCACCGAATGAATTGTTTTGTTCTGACTTCCTTATTTATCACTTGATTTATCGCGCGATCTCGCAATTCCCGCGCATGCGTCTCGGAGCGGCGCATCCAGGCGGACCGGCGGAGGTAGTGTAAACTGGACTTGAAACGCTCAGCTGCGACCTGCGGAGCGGAGCCGGAACGCATGTAGTGTAAATTTGGCGTAATAGCGGTCGTCTGTCGCAGGCCTTTCACAGTGCTAACATGCTTGTCACTTTTTGAANATTTACGAGAGAAGATCAAGGCAGCAGTCTCTACTTTTGTTCTCTTTCTTCCACCGAGTGAATTGTTTTGTTCTGACTTACTTATTTATCACTTGATTTATCGCGCGATCTCGCAATTCCCGCGCATGCGTCTCGGAGCGGCGCATCCACTCGGACCTGAGCGGAGCGCAGGTAATGGAAATTGGACTCGCTCAGCTGCGACCTGCGGAGCGGGGCGGAGCGGAGCCGCGTGTAGTGTATTTTTGGCGTAAGCCTGGAGGGCATGTCCAATTGCTACTAGTCATGTTTGAGTGCGGGAGGTGTGGCCTTTGACCCTTCTCACGCTCTCTTGAGCAGGCTGGTCAGCCCAACAGAAGTCTGACTGTCTCAGGCAGAGCTCGTGTATCTTGCTGCGGTTCATAGTTTGACCACGTGGTTTGTGTTTTATGAGAGTTGGACTCGAGTCAAGAACCAGGGCAGTCTGTGCTTTGGTACTTTCATTTTTGTACATGCTTGAAACAGTGTTTGTTTTGATCACACATACAGTAGGCGAGTCATGTTTAGTGCGCGCCCACATGTCACCAGCTCCTCGTAGTGTTTTACAAGTGGAGAGTTCCTTACGCACAGTGATTCTTCCAGATTCTCTGAATCTTTTGATGATGCTATGCATGGTTGATGATGATAACTTAAAGCTATTGTGACATGATGTTGGAAATTTGCATATTTGTCAGAACATATATATCTAATGCCTCTTTTCCACCGCTCGGCTCGGCTCGGGTTGGATCGGCTCAGGTCGGCTCAGTTCGGGTCGGGTCACATCTATGTTCTGTTTCCACAGCTTTTTTGTACCCCTTCTGTGGGCGGGGTCCAGAATCCTACTCGTCTTACCACATGGTGGCAGTAGTGTTCCTCAAGCTATTTACTACAGTACTAGCCACCACTAGAAGAAGAACACAATAAAGACTTTGTATCACATATTATCAATTCTATCAAAAACCACAAAGCTGATATTTTTCAAAAAAATCTAGTGTGATCACAACATGTTCATATACGAAATGTATCCTGTTGGAGTTATTTGAAATAAAATTCAATGTTTTATAGACATAAATGTGTCAACCTACGTCCATTATTTTCTACTTTGTTTCACATATTATCAATTCTATCAAAAACCACAAAGCTGATATTTTTCAAAAAAATCTAGTGTGATCACAACATGTTCATATACGAAATGTATCCTGTTGGAGTTATTTGAAATAAAATTCAATGTTTTATAGACATAAATGTGTCAACCTACGTCCATTATTTTCTACTTTGTTTCACATATTATCAATTCTATCAAAAACCACAAAGCTGATATTTTTCAAAAAAATCTAGTGTGATCACAACATGTTCATATACGAAATGTATCCTGTTGGAGTTATTTGAAATAAAATTCAATGTTTTATAGACATAAATGTGTCAACCTACGTCCATTATTTTCTACTTTGTTTCACATATTATCAATTCTATCAAAAACCACAAAGCTGATATTTTTCAAAAAAATCTAGTGTGATCACAACATGTTCATATACGAAATGTATCCTGTTGGAGTTATTTGAAATAAAATTCAATGTTTTATAGACATAAATGTGTCAACCTACGTCCATTATTTTCTACTTTGTTTCACATATTATCAATTCTATCAAAAACCACAAAGCTGATATTTTTCAAAAAAATCTAGTGTGATCACAACATGTTCATATACGAAATGTATCCTGTTGGAGTTATTTGAAATAAAATTCAATGTTTTATAGACATAAATGTGTCAACCTACGTCCATTATTTTCTACTTTGTTTCACATATTATCAATTCTATCAAAAACCACAAAGCTGATATTTTTCAAAAAAATCTAGTGTGATCACAACATGTTCATATACGAAATGTATCCTGTTGGAGTTATTTGAAATAAAATTCAATGTTTTATAGACATAAATGTGTCAACCTACGTCCATTATTTTCTACTTTGTTTCACATATTATCAATTCTATCAAAAACCACAAAGCTGATATTTTTCAAAAAAATCTAGTGTGATCACAACATGTTCATATACGAAATGTATCCTGTTGGAGTTATTTGAAATAAAATTCGAATTTTTATAATTTATTTTCGTTGTGCAAACACAGGTTTTGGAAAAAGTCAAAGCGAAACTACTTTAAATGCAGCACATTTGACCATACGTGACAATATTAAAGCGTGGTTAAGCTCAGGAGCCCTCGTACTATTAAAGTCAGCTATGAAATATATTTTATATCTGTTCATTGAGCTACATTTAAAGACATAAAGCCGCCCGCGCGCCGCGTGTTGCTCGTGGCGAACCTATTTTTTTAAAATCCTGCAGTTTTGAGCAGTACGTGATTTTATTAAGGACACGTTCAGCTGAAGACCCATCTTTGCTATAAATTTAAAAAATAATAATTGTTTTTACCGTGTTTATCATGTAAAAGTCCTGCAGTGATCGCGTCCCTCGCTTCCGTAAAAACAGCTCTGGTCTCCTCCTTCCTACTTCCGGAGCGGGTGAGCTCGCTTCAGTACCCCTCTGAAACCAGCCCGATAATCTCAGGAAATCTCGCGCGGCTCCGCTCGGAATAGCCGGTGGGAAAGGATGAAAGGGGGTCTCTGCGACGCACATATGACGTAACATCCGACCCGAGCCGACCGGTGGAAAAGGGGCATAATATCATTGAGCTCTGTTCGTTTTTGCAAAATAAATTATAAATATATTAAATTTTTATTCTAAATTATGCTAATTTTTTCTCTGGTACTTGCTGGGATACGCCCCTAAAATTCCGCGCATTTCCGCAATACGTCATCAGTGTGACGTGACAACGGGAAGAAGGCAGAGCCTTGCCCGTTTGTTAGGTGTGTTAACTGCTTGCCATACAATTCATTTCCTGAAGGATCGCCTCTTTTATTTGTCCATCCATCCATCCATCCATCTTCTTCCGCTTATCCGGGGTCGGGTCGCGGGGGTAGCAGCCTAAGTAGGGAGGCCCAGACTTCCCTCTCCCCAGCCACTTGGAGCAGCTCCTCCGGGGGAATCCCAAGGCGTTCCCAGGCCAGCCGAGAAACATAGTCCCTCCAGCGCGTCCTGGGTCTTCCTCTGGGTCTCCTCCCGGTGGGACATGCCCGGAACACCTCACCAGGGAGGCGTCCAGGAGGCATCCTAACCAGATGCCCGAGCCACCTCAACTGGCTCCTCTCGATGTGGAGAAGCAGCGGCTCTACTCCGAGTCCCTCCCGGATGACTGAGCTTCTCACCCTATCTCTAAGGGAGAGTCCAGCCACCCTGCGGAGAAAACTCATTTCAGCCGCTTGTATCCGAGATCTTGTTCTTTCGGTCATAACCCAAAGCTCATGACCATAGATGAGGGTGGGAACGTAGATCGATCGGTAAATTGAGAGCTTTGCCTTTTGACTCAGCTCTCTCTTCACCACGACAGACCGGTACAGCGCCCGCTTCACTGCGGACGCTGCACCTATCCGCCTATCGATCTCACGCTCCAGTTTTCCCTCATTCGTGAACAAGATCCCGAGATACTTAAACTCCTCCACTTGGGGCAGGACCTCCTCCCCGACCCGGAGAGGGCATGCTACCCTTTTCCGGCTCAAGACCATGGCCTCGGATTTGGAGGAACTGATCCTCATCCCGGCCGCATCACACTCGGCTGCAAACCGCTCCAGTGAAAGTTGTAAATCACGAACTGATGAAGCCAGTAGGACCACATCATCTGCAAAAAACAGAGAAGCGATTCTAAGGCCACCAAAACGGATCCTCTCAACACCTTGGCTGCGCCTAGAAATTCTGTCCATAAAAGTTATGAACAGAATCGGTGACAAAGGGCAACCTTGGCGGAGTCCAACTCTCACCGGAAACGAGCCTGACTTACTGCCGGCAATGCGGACCAAGCTCTGACACCGGTCGTACAGGGACCTAACAGCCCTTATCAAAGGGCCTGGTACCCCATACTCCCGGAGTACCCCCCACAGAACCCCCCGAGGGACGCGGTCGAATGCCTTCTCCAAGTCCTCTTTTATTTGTGTAACTTGAAAAAGGCCGTCACGTTGTAGCGCATTTGTGTGTTCTAATATCAGTAGTGAACAAGTGAGCCTTCACAAATTTCCAAAAGATGACAAACTTCGTCAAGAATGGACCAGACAAGGACCGGTGGGTTCCAGGAGTCGTATGTCTGCAGCGACCATTTCACTGCCGATTGTTTTCAGGAAAGACCTGGTATAAAAGAATCTTTAGGATTACCAGTAAGATTCAGAAGACTTTTAAAACCGGATGCTATTCCTACTATTTTTAAAAGAAAATCTACAGAAGAAAGTCCCACAGCTACCACGTCAAAACAACGCAGGGACCATCGGAAGACTGTCCAGGAGATGAGTAAGTCTTTGTGTAAACATAATCGGAGGTGTGTAGTGTTTTAGATTATAAACTATTTATTTTACGTGAGTTCATGTTGTTTTACTTTATACACTTTGAGTGTATAAAGCCCATTATCACGGCAGATTATGTTTGTTCGCTGCTAACAAGCTAGCCGAATCAGATAGCTAACACAATAGCCGCGATACAGGCCACGTAGCTATGTATGTATTTTTAAATTATGTCTGCGCCATCAGGTAACATCTGTAGTTTCTTTTTATTCGGGGAGGGTTTATTAATGAGAGTTTTGGAAGATTTACTGTCTTACAATGATATATCTCAGACGTGACCGGTGTCAGGGACTCTGTTAGCCAAGATAGCTTCTAAGAAACATTAGCCGAGAGCCCGGAGCAAACACGTTGCTATGTATGTATTTTTAAATTATGTCTGCGCCATCAGGTAACATCTAGTTTCTTTTTATTCGGGGAGGGTTTATTAATGAGAGTTTTGGAAGATTTACTGTCTTACAATGATATATCTCAGACGTGACCGGTGTCAGGGACTCTGTTAGCCAAGATAGCTTCTAAGAAACATTAGCCGAGAGCCCGGAGCAAACACGTTGGTATTTTTAAATTATGTCTGCGCCATCAGGTAACATCTAGTTTCTTTTTATTCGGGGAGGGTTTATTAATGAGAGTTTTGGAAGATTTACTGTCTTACAATGATATATCTCAGACGTGACCGGTGTCAGGGACTCTGTTAGCCAAGATAGCTTCTAAGAAACATTAGCCGAGAGCCCGGAGCAAACACGTTGCTATGTATGTATTTTTAAATTATGTCTGCGCCATCAGGTAACATCTGTAGTTTCTTTTTATTCGGGGAGGGTTTATTAATGAGTTTTGGAAGATTTACTGTCTTAAAATGATATCTCAGACGCGATAGGACATGCTCCGCCATTAATGGTCAGAGTCAGAGTCAGAGTCAGAGAGAATTTATTGTCATTTGCACCGCATGTAGTACATGTGTTGAAAACGAGATTATGTACACAGGGTCCCAGTTACATCCAACAACAAATGCAAGAGAAATACAATAATAACATCTAGGATTAACTAAGAGAGACATCACATCAGCTAGTAATACACTAAGCCCTAATGTAGTAGAAAAACATCATTATAAACAGCAGCACGAACATGAGCAGATGGTCACAGATGAACGCAGCAACAAGAAACAGATCAGTACAGTATCAGTATGATGTGACATTTTGCAGTGTTTATTCTTATTATTTATTTATTCATGAGTCTGACAGCCTCAGGGTAGAAGCTGTTTCTCAGTCTAGTGGTTCTACATTTGATGCTCCTCAACCTCCGTCCCGAGGGGAGTGGTGCAAAGAGTGAGTGTGCTGGGTGAGTGAGGTCTTTCATGATGCAGGTGGCTCTTTTTCTGCATCTGGAGGTGTAAATGTCTGTGATGGTGGGGAGACTGACTCCCACAGACTTCTGTGCAGCCTTCACCACTCTCTGCAGAGCTTTTCTCTCTGCAACTGTGCAGCCTCCATGCCACACGTTGATGCTGGAGCACAGGACGCTCTCCACTGCACACCTGTAGAACGAGGTGAGGACTGGGCTTCTCAGACCGGCTCGTCTCAGCCGTCTGAGGAAGTAGAGTCTCTGATGACCTTTCTTGATCAGGCTGGTGGTGTTGTTGCTCCAGCTGAGGTTATCATTCAAGTGTACACCCAGGTATTTGTAGCTGGAGACCACCTCCACCGCAGATCCACCTATATACAGTGGGGTGTGGGTGTGTTTGTTCCTTCTGAAGTCCACAATCATCTCCTTCGTCTTCTTCACATTCATGTGAAGGTTGTTCTCTTTGCACCAGCTCTCCAGATGTTCCACCTCCTGTCTGTAGCTGGATTCATCATTATCTGTGATGCATCCCACCACAGCTGTATCATCTGCAAACTTAACAATATGACAGCCTGGATGTGTGGCTATACAATCATATGTGAGCAGAGTGAACAGAAGAGGGCTCAGCACACATCCCTGAGGAGAGCCAGTGCTGAGGGTGATGGTGGAGGAGGAGAAGTTGTGGATCTTCACGGACTGTGGTCTGTCTGTTAAGAAGTCTAAGACCCAGTTACAAATAGAGGGGCTTAGTCCAAGTGTGGATAGTTTGTCTATCAGAGTTTGGGGGATCATGGTGTTGAAGGCAGATGTGAAGTCCACAAAGAGCAGACGCACGTATGAGTCCTTCTGATCCAGGTGGGTGAGAGCAGTGTGGACCACGGAGGAGATGGCGTCCTCTGTTGATCGGTTCTCACGGTATGCATATTGATGAGGGTCCTCGTTGATGTTGACGGCTGTCTTGATGTGGGACATGACCAGTTTCTCAAAACATTTAGCGACTATCGGGGTGAGGGCCACCGGTCTATAGTCATTCAGACCAGTCACTGTGGAGCTTTTTGGGACTGGGATGATGGTGGCGGTCTTCAGGCAGGTGGGAACTGACTCCAGTGCAAGTGAGGTGGTGAAGATGTCAGCCAGCACCTCACAGAGCTGGTCCGCACATTCCTTCAGAACTTTCCCTGGGATGTTGTCTGGACCCGTAGCTTTATGAGGGTTGATCCTTCTGAGACTGCCTCTCACTTCTGCTGCGGTCACTTTGAGGTGCTCCTCGTCTGGTGATGAGGTGAGTCTGGTGCTAGTTGGTCTGTTTGGATCATCAAAACGTGCATAAAACTTATTGAGGGCATCAGGCAGGGATGGGTCCCTGGGGCATTGTTTGCTTTTGCCCTTGTAGTCTGTTAAGCATTTGATGCCCTGCCACATGCTCCTTGGATCATGTGAGGTGAACTGTCCCTCGATCCTCTGTGCATACGCGGCTTTGGCCTTCTTTATGCCATCATCCAGTTCTCTCCTGCACTTTCTCAACTCCTCAGTGTCTTTAGACTTGAATGCAGTGTCCCTGGCTGCCAGCAGGGTGCGGACATCTTTATTTAGCCAGGGTTTTTGATTGGGGTAAAATTTAACACACTTTCTTATGGATACATTTTCAGCACATGTACTGATGTAACCCAGGACAGAGGAAGCATAAAGCTCCAGGTCAATTGAATTTCCATTCGTAGCTGCCTCTTTGAAGACAGACCAGTTTGTGTTTTCAAAGCAGTCCCTCAGCATGGGGGAACTATCTTGGCGCCACGATGTTATCACTCTT